>JAMAFX010000038.1:0-151788 GCA_023625875.1 Trichocomaceae sp. PYS4502
GACGATTAGTGAGACCAATGCCTGATCAATAACTTCTTGATTTAGTACTTTTTGCAGTACTTGGCTGTTGATCTGTTATGTTTGGCCCGAAGAGTCTGCTTGGTGATAAAACTGTTGAAGTTTATCAAGTGTGGCTGATTGTACACGGCGTAGATCTTTTTCAACCTGGATCTGATGCTTAGAATTGAGATGTTTCCGAAAGTTAGTAGTAATTGAACTACTATATTGTGATTCTGGTGGACAATGAATGCAGTACATGATGCGATTCTGGCCCTTAAATTCAGGTTCATCATCTTGTGCTGTTCGAGCATGTGCCCATGTCGCGAGAGCTGACCGGCTTCTCGTTGACTGAGTTGAGATTGAATCTACGTTTACCGAGGGTGCAAGAAGAGATGAATCCACTTCAGAATCCATATTCGTATGATATTCAATATACTCTGTAGAGAAAGACATGCTCAAGTGCATAGATTGTTGAGTGAGCATCGTCAAGTTTAACAAGAGGCGGTGAGGCTGGTATGGATTGAATGATGTTTATTACTCCCGGAGGGACTAACCCTATAGGGCACTAGTAGGCTGGTATGGATAAGTATGGATAAGTATTCCATCCATACCATACTAATCCATACCGGGTATGGAAAACCAGCCTGTTCCTAATTGGGAATGAGTCAAAGAATCTGTCACAATACTAACATGAAGAAATTTCGAGAATTGGATTCACATACTGACGAGGTATAGGCATATCCATCAGCTCTAATGTGCCTATATCTAGAAAGTTCTACTAGACGTCATCTCATGATTTAGTTTGTACAGAACCTCACATATAAAAGAGGTCAACATTCCCTACAAGTCTTGTATTAAAAAGTGTGCAACAATACATCGACATTTCCTAGCTTTATTTGCATATATTCCGCATTCATCCTAGCGTAACCGAGCTCCGACAGGAAGAGGTTAGATAAGCAGGGTTAGGGCTGGCGACACAAACCCTAACATTGGCCCTAACCCCAAGTATTTACAGACACTGCATTGACATCAAAACTACTTAATATTGCGTCTACAAATACATAATACTTTCAAGAGACTTCCTAGGTAAAACAACTCGCCCAGTTCCCTCCAGACCGAGCAAAGCTCAATCCCTGCACAAAATCATCCCTCTTGCAGCGTCCCAGAAAATCAGCCTCGCAACCATACAGTGGAATGACACGGTCATTCAGCAAAACTCGCACAAGGGGCTCATTCTCCAACGGGCATGTCATCATTTCCACATACATGCGCGCGGCAAAGGGGACGCTCCACGCAGCAGAGAAATCATTTGTCTCTGCAAGGCACTCAACTTCCGTCTCGGAGAGCGGCTGGGTGCCATTGAATAAGCCCATGGCAGCAAATATGGGCTCCATGCCATTGTCATGCGAGAAATCGGCGTATAAAGTCTGGTTCAGAGGGAAAGTGACGGGCGACGAATCCAGCGTGTGATTGGTGCTGGTATCGTCCTTGACCGCTGTGCCAGTCAGGCGCGCGATCAGTTCGTTGGTGAAGCCTATCCCCTGCGCTGGGCCGAGCGGGTTGCCAGATCCGTAGCCGTAGTATTTGCCTAGACTCTGGTAGTAGTTGTACTCCTCCCATTCGGATATAGTGAACAGGTTGCAGAAGGGAGACAGCTCGCTGGCATCCGAAGTTCTGGCAACGGTGTCGAATGGGCACATATCCATCAGATCGATAATATCATTTATGTCGAGGGCGACCCCTTGAAGATGCGCCTGCACGCGTTCCAAGATCTTTGGAATGAATATGTTAGCGAAATTGGCCTGGACATCGTCCCCGAGATCGCTGTTCTCAAAATTGGTGCAGATGCTCGGATCCAACGTGTTATTAAACGTAGCGCTCTCCTCCAGAACCACATTAATGACTGGGGCGCTTTGGCTCTTGTTGGCGAAAAAGTCGGTGTTCTTTGCATCCTGAAACCCGGCGATGAACTGCTTGCTCGAGTCCACTACGCGCTCGGAGCTCGACGACCGGATAAAGGGGACGTTGTCACGAGCAAGACTTTCGTACCGGTTATAGAACTTGATACCAGATTGGTACAGCTCTAGCTCGCCAAATGGAGTAAGAGTGCCGGCGCCAAAGGAGTAGTTGTATGTCTTCAAAAAGGCATATTCCCCCTCCAAGTGGGTAGCATTCGTTTGGATGGCCTTGATTAGGGCCTGGTACTCCTTGTTCTTGCCCGAGGTTGGATACCGAGCACCGTGACGGGTTAATGCCTGCACGAAGGTGATCTCGCACCCGAAGGGGACCTCTGGAGGGATAAACGAGTCCGCTGCCAGACTAAAGTACGGTGCGTACATCCCCCAGTTTTCGGCGATGGCAGGGAAACATGTGTATCCCCAGTCGACGCTGTTGCACGTGGTATCTCCGCTGGCAACTGCAGAGGTGGAAACCCTTTGCAATGTTAGCAATAGTCCTTAATGCTTAATGGAAGGAGTAAAATAAGTGATTCCAACCCTAGAGTCGCGACAGAGGCGGAGAACAGAAGCCGGGATAGGACAGCCATCGTCGGTCACGTAGTACTGACCAGCGCTGGCAGCGACAATCTACATCCATTATTATCGAGGCACAAGACCCTTTATATACATTTGCAGGCATTCATCTCGAAGAAATCCATGTTCCTAGAAGACGCGTGTAGTGACTGTAGTCCGAGTTTTAGTGCGCACGTGGGCTCACACTCAGCGAAAATGCTTCTGTTTCCCACGCCAGACTTGAGCTAAGAAAACCAAAGATGCACGACGGTGGAGCATACAAAATGAAATCCATGAAGGGTAACGCGTCGAAAATTATGAGCAGATTTAGACTAATTACCGCCAGACCACTGTATAGATACCTTCATACGAGCTTTGATGTGTCATGCAGACACTGGTCTGATTACATACCACTAGATAAAAGACAACCCAGTACCATATCCTGATTTCAATACCTGGCATCAGTGCCATGATCCTAACACGATCTTAGAATGGACCAAAATGAAGAAGGCACCAATTGTTGAGCACATAACAAAGACATTAGGGGTAGTAGAAATGCCTACTCCACCATGAAATGTGTTGATTCTTGCCGCTGAAACTTGTTATAAAATCTATAAAACCCTAGCTTAGCGTCAACATAAATTATGCATTCTCTCATTTCGCTTTGATAGAACTACACCATACAGTAAACTAACCCTAATCACCGCCCTAGGGTTAGGGTTGGTTTGACATATAAAATCTGTAAAACCTACCACACATATAAAGATAATATGGGACAATTTGTATGCAGAAACTAGTGACAGGATGCAAGATAAAAAATATAAACGCCTTGAGATGATTCCTTTCGCCTAGATAGAAATTAAAAGAAAGTATCGCAGAGCCATGAAGTGGACTAAAGCGCAGACGGCCATGAAACATCCTTCGTGGATTTTTGTATCACTCTTCCTCGGCGTCCTCAACACTCGCGGTGAGAGCACGCTTTGAGGGAGTGCCTGCGCTTGTAGTAGGGGCAGTGCTAGATGAAGTAGCAGGGGCAGGAGTCTTGACTTCAGTCTGCAAAGACTCCGGTTTCTTGGACGTCTTCTTAGATTTCTTCTTCTTCTTCTGCATGGCAGAGACAAAAGGTCAGTAAGCGTACCAATCCCACTTCACAAAGGAGAAGACAACGTACCTCTTGCCAACCCCAAAGAGGTTTGAAACTGTCAAAGAATCCCACATCTTCGAAGAGATTTGGGAAAAGCCACAGACCCGGAGGAACCACAAACACCGTGACACAAAATAAGATAAGCCTGAAGATTGCCATAGCAAAGAACAGTCCCAGTAAACCCATCATACCCACGCTTAGATACCAGACACCCTGGCGTAGCATTATCGGCCACAGCGGAAACAAGACAAGGGCAAATATACCGGCGACAACGGCGCCTGCCAAGGCCTTCTGCTTCCACTGAGGGCCTTCGTATAGGAAAACATAATGCATCATTGGATCTGTATCCTGCTGTTGCTCGATTTTAACCGTCCACAGACCTTTTATCCGTTTGCCTTTGCCGTGGCCGTGGCCGGCGTGTGGGTCATGCTTGGAGACTCGCAAGGCAAGCAATGAGAGAGGAAGCAGCTTAAAGGCATTTTCTGCAGATGCCCTGTCCGTAACCGGGGGGAGAAGCCCTTTGCTCTTAGCTGATGCTTTCGCATATGCTGGAGACTCTAGTGCTCGGATCGCACGTTTAACTAAACCAAAATATCTTTTGTCAGTAGGTAGCTTTGCACATGCAACTCCGATAAGGAAAACAATACCTTTGAACATATCTTTGCGCTGACCGTCTAGAATACACGTGCGGGTCTTCAAATCCTGCGACCGCAGCCATTTTGCCAGAGCGATAGCCTTTGGGTCGGGAGGATTGTTCGGGTTAACAGGAACTTGTCTTTGAACCTGTTGTTGGCCAGCTTGCTGCGGAACCGTAGGACCTTGCTGCGCTGTCTGCCCTTGCTGTCCCTGCTGTCCTTGCGCCTGGGCTGCTTGCTGAGCGGCAGCACGCTGCTGTAAAGCCCGCATCCTCAATTGACTGACGTATTGCTCTGGAGTCATACCATGTTTTGCTGCCTCTGCGGTAACCTGCTCGCGCTGCATCTTCACAAATTCCTCTAGCGTCATGCCTCTTTTGGCAGCTTCGGCGGCGGCTTGTTGCTGCATATGTTGTTGAAATGCCGCCATTTGCTGCGGCGTCATTCCAGGCGGTGCGGCCATCTTGGGCGATCTGATCACGCGTTGTCCTCGGGGAATATGTTGCTACCGAAAGAGCTCTTTCACGGCGGCATCAAAATTGGGCGAGACGATGTTTCATGAAGGTGTCTCTCCGGAAAGGACAGTTTACAGAACGCATGTCCCAAAGGGGTAAAGCGCGATCCGCGGCTAGTCTCTCCGTAGTCGACAACAACAACTTATATCTCTGTATCCAACATCATCGAATTCTCTTTCCACTTTCCACTTTCAGGCCGGGCGCTACATAGTTAGCATAAGCTTTATGCGTCTAATCATGACTTGAGAATAGCTTGCATTAACGTTTTTGGCTGGAAAATTCCAAGATCTGATGTCTGGTATTTACTCCTCGAACATTGCTCTGCTAAACGACACATTCTGGGTCGATCTGCTGGTAAGTTGTATATATGTATCCATTGACTGATTTCTAACATCCTTTTCTCAGAGCCAACGAGATGTCTCGGCCCAAGTACCCATCAACTATGTAACGCAGCCTTCGGTCGCGCTTACTGCGGCATGCTTCGGTGATAATACCTACAATGGAGATGCAGCGTCCAAATGTCTATCGGCACTGTTGACAGTTGCATATTTCCGTTTCATCATCGACGTATACTGGTCTCATCAGAACCTGCAATGGCTCCTTTGTCCGGTTTCATTTCCCGCATCAAATGCGTCGAACGGTACCGAATATACGCTGGGGAAGTATAGATGCTCAAACTCGCTAACCATTACCACGCTTCTCGACGTCTTAAACAATTATATTCGGAATACCAACTCGCAATTGCAGTCGACGTTTCTCTATGTCGTTCTGAATATGCATGCAGCAGCCGATTTTGATAAGCCCGACGAACCCGCACCATCTTTATCCGCTGCGAATCTCCCGCCAGAAGCCTCGTTATTAGGGACAGCGGTGGATAAAGTCCTGGGCTCATATATATATAGCCCCCCAGAACTCACACGAGAGCGTAGCGATCTCAACAGCTCGTGGTTTCGTGATACCAGGATGTGGACAACAGTCCTGCACAATTATTTCACCACAGTTAACGATGCTCGTGGCGTGCAGAGCACCCCAGATGGGTGGCCTTGCGAATCTTACCTAATTAACAAATTGTCCAAACGAGTGTTATTTGGACGGGGCTCTGTTGATCCTCAACTAGAGAGCTACAACTTCACCGGGGATGATGCATTCATTTTCCCGTCTGCCGACATACAAGATATCATCTCGACTTCCAATACACCAGATGAGAGTGAACTACAGTCTGGGTGTTTTTATAACCCTCAAAACACGAATCTTCAGAGTGCGAACAACTCCTGGGCGCTAGCTGGTGTGAATACGTCGTATTCTTCCTCGCTATTGCAGAATTACACATCTTGCGGCATTTCTCCGCTGATAAATGAGACGCTATATGGACAAACGGCCGATGCTAATATTGACCCATACCGAAATGTGTCAATGTCGGCTACGTGGTCGTGGGCTGTGGGCGAGCCGCGCAATGTAACCAGTCTTCCCGGATTTGAGGACCTTACTGACACCAGTCAAGTGCTCCGCTGCGCGGTGATGGATCCTTCTTCGGGAGGACACTGGCGTGCTGCAAATTGCTCGGATGAGCATCGAGCAGCATGCCGCATTAACCATGAGCCCTACCTATGGACACTCTCCGAGGGCACATATTCCTTTTCGGGGGCATCGAATGCCTGCCCCTCAAACTCTTCTTTTGACGTGCCGCGCACTGGACTAGAAAACACATATTTCTACCATCAAGCGGTGTCCGAGATCGGCAGCAAGTCGCCTAGCGGACCGATATGGGTCAACCTGAACTCTATGGATGTCGAATACTGCTGGGTTCTCGGGGGAGCTAACGCAAGTTGCATATATACGGCGGATTTAAATGACGTCGGGCAAAGAACGATTCTCGTTCCGACCATTGCGGCCATTATCATATTGACCATCACGGCGTCGACCATATTTGTGAAGTGTAACTCCAACCGAAGGATTTCTCGGAGGAAAAGAGTCAATGAAGGTTGGGAGTATGAAGGAGTTCCATCATAGATTGCACTATCATAACCACTAGCTATTGTACTTTTTCTTTAACACTACACACTACATACTACCCCGTAGCGGTGTGGGTGTGCACCACATAAACGTAAATATTTACTAGGAATAGCTTCAAAAACATATCTTAATCCTTCCTCCATGTAATAGGTCTCTCTAAAAATGGTTAAATCCCTAGCTAAATATGTTCGAAATAATGATTAGAAATTTTAACTGCTAATAATTTTAGCAGCATTAAATATATGCCTGTAATTCGAGCAGCCATGCCATGGATTGAAGCAATCTGCATCGCAGGATACGATATCTCCACCATCGGAATCCACGGATATGGCAGATGGAAGGCTCCCATCACGTAAATAATCCCGGATAATTTGAATCGTGCAATTGCTGGGGGCGGCAAAAACTGAGCTATGACCGTAAGACTCCTGGGCAACCACAACCGATTGTGGATGGCCCTTTGACATTGCAACCGCATTGCGCAACGGCGTCACTGGATCAAAGCGGCTGGAAAGAAAGAGAAGAGGGGCCTGTGGTCCGGATGATTCTTCTGTGCCGGGAGTGGGTGTCTTGAAGGGACCGGTAAATCGCCATTTCGCCCGATATGGCCAACCCATACACTGAGTCCGGTAAGTTGCCCATTTGCACCTATTGAAGGGACTGGGACACCAGACTTTGGATATAGGCTCCCAGCTCAGCAGTTGTCGTGTTGGTGACATCCTCTCCATCCCCACACATGACTGCTATTGCAGCATCTTCGGGATAGGTCCAATAGTTTGCTGGGCTCGGCAAGGAATCATCATCCCCATTACCAGGACAGGGAATTGTGGCCTGCTCTGGTGGCCGCTTTATATTAGGATTATTGTTGACCACATCCTTGTACCGAGCTTCGAGAACATTGGCTAGATCCTGCGCGAGCTGTTGGAAAGATGTCATGGGGGAATACCAAGGGGAAAAGAATATCTCCTCGAGATCAGTGAGGGTGAATATCGTGAAATTCATGTTTTGCACCACAGGGACTGGAGACTGTTTTAGCCGGGCAAAGACCCCTTGAACTTTGCTCTTAATATCGTTGCCACTTGCATCACTAGACTCATATAGTGGGCACCGCTCTTTTGCCTCGTAGCAAGTTTGATAGAAGTGTTCCACAACCGCTTCAGCGTCCTGCAGATTTTTCGTCCATAGCTAGATTGTTAACCACAAAGGTGTATGGTCAGGTCAGCGCTTGTTCGCCCCGCTGATATTGGAGGAGATAACAATTTATTCCTTACCGTGGTAGTATAATCATAACTATCCACGACACCATCAAGAATCATCCTTCCAACGCGATGGGGAAACATTGATGCAAATGTATTGCCTAGATGGGTCCCATATGAGAAGCCCCAGTATTGCAGTTTCGAGGAATCCTTCACTGCTTTAGAAAGGAGGAGCTGTTGCTCCAGAAAGCTGCCACGCGAGGTGCCAGTGACCTCCTTCAGGCGCTCTTCCTCGACCTTCTCGACTATCTCTAATATATCTCTTGCGACCGAGGCCGTTGAGAGATGTTCTGCGATGCTTCCTTTGCCATGGTAGACGCGGCCACAGTAGCGGCCAAAGGCATCCGCGGCTGCAAGTTGTTGTTTCAGTTTAACAGCCTCACGGGAAATATCCAGATTCCCCATGACATTCTTTTGAAAGTCCCATAGTTGTCGAGCATACGTGTTCCCTTGAAAACAGTCAAAGGCCGGTGTGGTCTGCCAGATACCGCAGGGATCGAAAGACAGAACCTCATACTTCTTCTCAGGGCTGCCGACCATCTGCTGCATGAATTGGCCTCCTCGAAGAAGAAACTGTACGCCTGATGCCCCAGGTCCCCCAGGATTTGTGATAATGGTACCGCCAAATCGGGGATCAGACGAGGGTACCGTAGCCGGTAACTTGACGACTGCGATAGCGACTGTTTCGGGGTTTGATAAATTCTTCCAATCCATTGGAACTTTGAGGCGAGCACAACGAAATCCATTGTAGCAGGAGTGATATTGGAGTTCTTCAGACGGCGCTATTGCTGTCCAATCAAAGAGCGATAGATCTTTCTCTAGTGGTTGCGAAGAGAAAGGAATAAAGAAAGCTTGTAAGCTGCCCATCAGCTGACAGAAGAAAAAGACAGAAACAAATCGTCTTCTTGCCATCTTCTTCTCTCAGTATCTATCTCATTTCTGTCTCTCTGTATGGATCTCGACTAAATGGTGATGGGGTTAACTCTTTTCACTTAGGTATCGTTTGGCATGTCTGTGGATAGCCTCATCCATCTACTGCGTATTGAGCCCAAATAGCACATTGGTGGGTCTATGAGGTTACATTTGATTGAGTAGCTGCGTTATCTGTGTCCCTGTCCCAGGTCAGGCTTCGAGAAATCAAGTTACCGGTGTAAACAAAGGACGAGTCAGAGACTTATAACTAAGTGATAAGACCACTGACCAATCAGTTTAGTGACAGACACTCGCCCATACCTACACTAACATTAACCACCACTGGATAGGTTAGAGACTTAAAGGGAGCCTTGAATATTTCTGCATCCAATATACATATCTATTGCTAAATCCACAGCGTCCGGCTCACTATCCATCTAGAAGACCTTACTCATCTCGCTGTCCGAGGCGTTGCCATTATGACAGCATAGACGGCAGCCCATATTGGGGGACCTTCCGGAGGGGCTCGATCAGAGGGAAAGCATGCCCCCACGAGGCCTAGACTGGGGGAGATGTGACGATGAAGGTGTGAAAGAGGGGAGTGAGGAGCGAGATGAGAATAGGAAGAGGGAAGAGGGCGTTGTGTGGGCGCGGGGAGAAGAACAGCGAGGGCAAAGATAATAATGGGCTTGATCGATCAATCCCGTGGATGTTGCCATCAAAGGTGGGCGGACTGCCATTATATAGGGCAGGAAGGAAGTTGAAAAAGCGGTTTTTGACTCCTTCGAGAGCACGCAGGAAACGGAGGAGGTGCACGTGATCGACCTATTGCCACGGGAAAAGGCGTCCTTCGGCCCTCGGGGCACGCAGGTGTATAAATATATTAAATATAAGGTCTCTTGTACCTCTTCTGGATAATTAAATAAAATGAATACATATTTGGGATTCTCTCAACAGAGTAATAATCCTGAACGAGACCGAGCAATACGATGTGGACTGTACTGTACGGTAATGTATTGTACTATACGGACTAACCGCATGCGGACCGCTGCCGATAAGGGTCACATGATACCCCGCGCAGGCAAACGTTGACTTTCATATCCATTGTCAACCTCTCTCGAGAATCAATTCCTCTCGCTCACTGGCTGAAGTCCACTAGAAACTACAAATGGCTCCAGACCTCAACTCTCTTCCTCCCTCGCGATCATCCACCTCATCCCCGCTACAGCCACGTACTACCAACAATAGCACTGCTGAAGCACACACACACCACAGCAACGGAAACAATACCTCGACCTCACGATCACCCAGTGCTGCGCCGCCGCCAATGGCTAGCATCTCAGGCGACTTGTCTCAGCGCTCGTCTCTCAGCAGTAGCCTCCGCGGCTCGTCACACAGCAACAACAACAGGCAGCAGTCGATATCAGAAGGCCGCCGACGATCAGGGATCGGGATGCATTTGAATATGAACGAGTCCAGCTCGTCAGGCCCTGGCCCTGACACTTTTTATGAACGCCGCTCGCCTTCTTTCAGCAATTTTTTCCGTACTGCCAGTCCCACGAGTTTGGGGGGGAGTCCTATTATCGGCACTGGGGACCCCCACCACCAGCGAGCGCCGTCGCTGGGAGAGCTGCACCAAGAGCTTGAACAGGAGCAAGAAGCACAAGTGGTATGTATGCTCTTGAAGAAGAACAAGAACCTCCGGTGATATTTTTATGAAGTTTAAAGTAACAGTTGTTTGCAGAACAGACTACTCCAGATGATTCGACAGCAGCAACTTCAGCTACAACTATTACAGCAACAGCAACAGACTACTCAACCATCCAACTCCGGAACAGCCGTCGTCGACGATATGACGCCAAACTCTGAACGCTCACAACCCTTCCCCTCAATCCCACCGCTCGCAACCCCAGGCTCTCGCTCGTCGACGCAGCAAGCACAACCATCATCAGCATCAGCATCAGTATTCTCCACCCGCCGAGGATCACGAGCTTCCGAAACAATGTCTCCCCATTTCAGTGCTGCACCGCCACCACTTACCCAGCCCAGTCCCGGCATGATGATGATGATGGACCCGGCACACAGCAGCGTTGGTTCCGAGTGGTCCATTCTAGGCGGCGGAAGCGAAGCGTCCGGCGCTCGCCGCAGCAGCAGCCGCGACGAAAGCGCTTTTTATCAGGCTGAAGCGGCGATGTTGACGCGCGAGAACCAGATGCTTCAAATGCGGATAAGGGAGCTTGAGCGTCAGCTTAGTGAGTTGTCTTCTTCGGCGGGAAATAATGGCCATGATAGTGCTCCTTCTAGCAGTGCTTCTACTGCTGGGGATGCTGCTGAGAAGACTTGATCTGGGCTCTTTCATGAGAAGGCTCAAAATATGAGTGGGCTTTCACCAACTGGCCTTCTGATCAATCAAAGAAGTTGATTGATACATCCGCAGATAAAGGAAGATAAACTGTGCTTGCCCACAATAATCCAATTACACGTTAATTCATGCACACATACCTGCACGCAAACTCACATGCATGTGCATATGTAGTTGTGCATCCAAAATGTACTTTTATTCATGCTAGCCCTTGGATGGCATCATTCTTGACTAATGACATGTTTATATTCTCTATTCATGTTCATAATCAGCCTACTACCTGGAGCCTTGCCCATGATTGATGTAGCTAGCATAGGGAATAGAATATCTGGATAGTCCATCTACCTAGGTAACCTTGGAAATTTCCGAAGATTTATTTATCATGGCGAGATGACCACGCTAGAAAAACGCTAGGTTGAAAATCATCGATTCTTCCCCACTAGATAGGTATCTACATGTATATGACTATATGAATATATAACTATATATCCTAACTATAGCTTAGCCTTCTCCTTCTCGGCCAAAAGATCCGGCATCAACAAGTCGCGGACCTCCAGCGCGGCTTCATTTAGATAGAAACTCATGCGCTCGGCGCCGAGTCTCTTGCAGACAATATTGAATTGAAGACTGGACGAGAGTTAGTCGGTGGTTTAGAGAGGCAAGAGAGAGAGAGAAAAAAAACTGACCTATCTTCATTGATCATATAAGCAATACCAAACCCATCGTCAATGACCTGACTCCATCCATACCCATTGAAGTACTCCGAGCTCAGCTGCGAGGTCGACAAATACCACGATCCGCTGTAAGCATAGACCGGGTCTTCGAAAAGCGCAGGAAGCTTCTCGCCTTCTTTCAAGAGTTTCTTCAACCCGAACAGGTGTCGGTCCACGCCCTTCCCGTCGCTGGCCTCGACGGTGTACTTGGTGTGCTGGGTAAGCGCCGCACGGAAAAGCTTGATAACTTCCTCCCGAGGAACGTCCGGGTCGTGGTGGGCTCGGCAGAAAGCAACGCTCTCGTCCGACACGGTCCGGATGGTTTCTGTTCGGCCCTCCTGGAACTTACGGGTCGAGGCGGACTCGTAGGTAGGTCGGTTGACGCCGTACATTTTGTAATAAGCAAGTTGGATGAGCATTTGTATATACGCATCGGGACTGCATTTGAACTTCTTGATCAGCCCCTTGCCATACGCCTGGAATGCTTGCACGCGCAACTCATGCGCGGCAATGTGAGAGCGGTGTTCTTGGAGTGCCTCGTTAATAGCCTTCTCGACTTCAACGTTGAGCTCGAAGTTGATGGGCGCTGGCGGGGGGAGCGTAGACCGGGCAGAGGTATTGTCGTAATCCAGCTTACTGCCGAAAATGAGACTGTTGACGTAGTCGTTAATTCGCTGCGTTGGCATGCCGTCCATCATGCTATGCTCGCCCGTGAAACCAGCAGTGCCGTTGTCATTGATGACGAACTGGAGAGGCTTGTCAAACCACCGGTTGCACCCATCACCGTGCCAATACTGGTGTGCTCGCTCTTCGAGCGTGACGGGCGCAGCATTGTCCAGGCATACCAGGAAAGCCGAAGATTCAATGTCCCTCAACGCCTTCGCATTAGCTGGACTGGCCTCGATCAACTTGGCGCGTGCCGCAGTCCAATGGTCACGGTTCGCCGCAGTCAGCACACCAACCGGGGTGACAGGATGCTCGGCGCGTTCGTAGATGCGCTCAAACTGCTTCTGCAGTTCAGCACTGGTGAGCTCCTGCCCATTGACGACAATGGGCACTTTGAAGAACTGATTCTTGCGGACCACGGTGATATGCTCATTCTCCTTGGGCGCGTATTTCTGTGGATAGTCCGCACCCTCAGCGGGGATACGGCAGCAATTAAACATATACTGAAGTGAGCTCATGGCAATAGGCAATTTCCGCAGATAGTCCGGTTCCAGCGTGCCGTCGACCAACTGGCGCCTGAAATGGAGCGCAGAGAGAGTAACCGTCGCAGCACGAGCGGCAGGCTTGCGGCGTTTCCGGTCGTCACGGTAGGAGTAGAAGTACGAGACGTACGGGACAACGGGGTCTCGGTAGCCCAGATACGCGGCATAGTTCCACCACTCGCTGAGCCAGTTCTTGATCTTGGGGTCATCGCGACGAGCAAGCAGTCTCTGCTGCAGCGGCTCTCCTTCGCCGCCGGGCTTGACAAAGTCATGCACCGCCTTGGAGGTTCGCTCGAACTCGGCAGCGGAAAGGAGCGGGTGGACGGATTTCAGATAGCGGCGCCCGGTTTCTTCAAGAGTTGGGACTGGGAGCTTAGGAAGAGAATCTTCGAAGCGGAGAGTCCTTCCCTTGGAAAGATCCTCGACGAAGCCTTTTTTTCTTTGTTAGATTAGACGTACATCGTCGGGAAAGATGTTTCTTCACTCACCCTCCGGAACCGACGACTGCTTTCGCCGCTGCGGAGCCATGGCCAATATCTGCACGATACATCTCGGTCAGTCACAATTATAAAAAGTAGCAAGAAATAAGGAAGAATCGTCCTTACAGGAGAAGTTCTGTTTGGTAGTCGCAAAGTGGCAGCACATCCAACGGAGGGTGAGGCAAGGCTTCTTCGCGCGGAAGCCAGCAACATCCCCTCGACCAGCGATAGAGTACGTAGGTAGTTTGGGGGAAGGAGAGAGTATATAGTATATACTATAGGGTACAACAACGACAGCACAGCAAGGGGAGTTATAAGAGTAGCAAGCGAGCAAGAATCACAGGGGAGGAAGAAGCGTGCTTAACTTCCCCACAGCCGCATACATAAATATTTAACCTCGGCTCCCGGAGATTGCTCTAAGAGTAACTTACCGGACCGTCGGTTTATGATTTATGCACTCAGCATTCAGCATTCAGCAACTGGAATGAGTGTGTAAATTTAATAGTAGTTAATAGTATAATACCATGTGATACTATGTACTATGTCCTATGTATTGAAATATCTTGGTTTTGGCTATAATACTTGATGCCGGCCGACCGCGTTCCTCGGCTCTCGTTCCGCGCTTACTACTTATGGAGAGGACGATATTTATATTAAACACGGAACAGTAATTATTGGGGAAAAGAATAAACGTATATACGTATACGTGTATATCATGATACAGGCTGGCTGGTAACTCTGTCGCTGTTCTCGCCTAGCAACGTCCCACGCATGCGTAGAAGCCCCGGCCCTGTACAGATTCGCCCCGTCTGCATCATATTGCGCAGACGCTTCCGCCGTGCCTCTCCGCTGCGCTCCTCGCCGCGTGTCGATCCTTCGTCCACCCATTCAATGCGCTCTATTTTATAGCTCATACCATCGTGTGTCCCCTCCCAGGCTCTAGACTTGATCCCGAACATAAGACTAGACTCGTAGCGTTCCAGTCGTGGTAGAATGAGTAAGGTAATGTGTAGATCTTTATTTGCCGGAGGCACCGGCGGAATCATTGGTTTCGCTGTCGACGGCGCGTCCGTAGCAGGCTGTGGAGCGTGATGGTAATCGCTCTTGATCTCGAGGTCGAGCATCGAGACGTCAACGTCTTCACCCCATTCCCCGCGGAAATATCCCGAGTGAATAGCGGCCGCCACGGGGTCTGAATCGTCCGTATACACTCCAGTTCCCCACAATGCTCGCCGCGCGCAGATTTCTTCTCGGTGGCTTGGGTCGATGCGGAAACGAGGTACACGCACTGTAAACGTGCAGTTCTCTTTTCCTTCGAAGCGAGGAATGGGTACCGGAGTGCTGGTATATCCGAATTTTTGACTTTCAGCCGATGAATTTGCACTTGGCACCCCGATACGGGGCGCATACAGCGTCGAACCAAGATGGTGTCGCGGCAGGTGAGCGACGCTTTTCAATAAGGGTTCGATATTGACTGAGATACGGGCTTCCCGCAGAGAAAAGGGTGCCGGAACAGAGGTGACATTAGGAGGGATACCGCGAGGCATATGGTGATGGTGATGATGGTGGTGATGGTGGTGTGCTGAAGCGGCATTTGCCAAGGAATTTATCGAGTCAGTGGGCGCTACCACCTTGGGTAAAACATTCGTTGGTCCAGCAAGAATACGTGATGAAGCGCCGTCGTCTTCATTCTTATACCGGTGGTGATGATGACTGTAAATATTGAACGTTAGCTTCTCTCCCTTTTTATTTCTTTATTTCTCCAGCCAAACAGAGTAAAAAGACATACTGGTGATGATGGTGGTGGACATGCCGTCCCCGACGAGAGCCACCTCGACCCGATACACTCCGTAAATCCTGGGCCTGCTCAATGCCTTCACCCTGAGCTTCCTCATCCTTTGAGTTCCTTTTCCTTCCGGCAAGAGTCACCCCACCGCGACCACTTTTATTAACCTCATCCGCGTGTTCGGACTGTCCGTTCAAACTATCTCGTTTAAATGGGCTTGAGATCATGGGCGTGGACGGTCCGCTTCCCGTTGAGCTAGAAGCACCGGTGCCTACACCACTGCCAATGCCTGCAAATACCCTGCCTAGCTCGCCTTTGATTCCAGGCTCGCCAGCTGGACCAATAAACTGGGCTTGAGCTCCTTGTACGGCCTGCGGCAGGGGTGATGCACGGCCAGCCCGTTTGCCGTCCACCGTTAGTCCAAGTAGGTTTCGGTGTTGTTGCATCAAATCATCACTGCCCTTCCGATGTTGTTCGTCGGTTGCTGCCGAGCCTGAAGTGCCAATCGCTGGCTGAGTTGCCGAAGGAATAGATGTCGCTAGTAGTGGACGAGGCTGCGTCTGGGGTTTCCCCAGAAACGATTGCTCATGAGGCGGTGCCGCTGGCTGTTCCTGACGAGAATGAAGAGAAAAGCTCGAGTGGGGCGGGGCGGCTGCCGGGGCATTGCGCGAGGTTCCTAATTGCGAGCCAAGGGACTTTGTGTAGCTTTGGATAGCACCGAACCCAAACCCAGATCCTGGTTCAGAGGCAGTTGTGAAACGCCGAGTTTCAGGAGATGGAGGCTGACTTCTTCCAGTCTCCCATGACGGGCGGTTAGTATGAGGTCGATCAGGCTCCCGTTCACCGGGCTGGATTGCGTATCTACCATGCAGCAGTCCTAAAGATGATTTGTTGTCCGCATCATGCATAGAATTCCGTTCCCGCTCCCGCTCCCGCTCCCGTTCCCTTTCCCTTTCCCTTTCTCTTTCGCGTACCAGCTGCTCCTCTCTCGCCCTGTCTGAGTAAATTCCACCGTACCGTAGCGGCTGGCGGGCTTCGTGGTCCGCGTAGGACGTATGACGATGCGCGTTTCCAAAAAGCCCATCACCCAACACTCGAGAGCGTGGACTGTATGCGGTAGCTCGAACATCTTCCTGTTTTGGCTGACTATTGGGGCGTGGAATAGACCCATTCCCACTCACTCTGCGAGAGTGGGCAAAGGATGGTTCGGAAGACGCAATGTGAGGGGATTTCTGTGAATTGGAAGTTTTGTCGGGGTATTGTGAGAATGAACTCCTTCCGAATGCAAATTTCGTCGCTTCTGACGATAACCCACCGGAGTCGGATCTCGTAGACTGCCGGGAGAAAGCGTCCTTTCCAAACGGCTTGTCCGGGGTCTGTGAGCGACGCAGGAGCGGATTGTCGATAGAGGATGCCGGTCGGGCAGGAGCTGTAGGAGGTGACATTGCTCCCGCAGAGGGACGGGGGGCTCCAAAAGGAGAGGTTGATAGGGATGGCCGGGAGAATAGCGAGGTGGTGGGATGGTCACGGGACGGCCGATCGGCGTCGGACCCGAGCATTGAAGAAATAGACATGCTGCTGCCGGGGCGATGTGCTGGTATTATGCCTTGATCCCGAGAAAATAGATTTTGTGACGAGTGAGACAAGGATCCAGATGGGTTCCGGGTCGGATATGGCTGTGGAGGCGACGGAGGAGGCATCTGACGATGGTTCAGAGGCTGTGCGGAAGACGGTTCTAGGTTTCCTCAGTTAGCAGTTTGCCAGTGGCTCGGCTGTAATTGAACGAATGATAGCACGAAATAAAAACAAGAGAGAGAAAGAGAAAAAAATGCAATGCCAATTTTCTTCCGGTATAAAAAAGCAAAAAGCCTCGAGGCAAAAAAAACAAACGGATCGTGGAATGTTGACAGCAGCCTCACCACCACTGGTTGACTTGCGACCCCGGCTACGGATCGAAGATAAGAAGAAGCTCTCGTGTTCGCGTGGAGCAGACGCGCGCCGCATATTCCACGCTACAAAGGGAGAGGCCAGAGATATGGAGAGTATAGCGTATAGAACAAAGATGGATGCAGAGCGGTCATGGTTGGACGAGGGAAGAAGGAGCAGCCCGTGGCAGCCTGAGAGCCTGAGAGCAAGGTTGGACCTGGGTCTTGGCATTGCGGGTCAGCATCCGCGCTAGTGCCAAACAGGCTAGAACTCGAGCTGGCCCAAAGCGGCTAGCGCTCCCGTGGCTGACGGCCAAACAGAGTTTAGCCTATTTAGTATTTAGGCTCCGTCGGTCCTTTCGCCGATCACCAGTATATCATTAACCACGGTGATGGGCTCACAGGCACAGACACGGACACAGCAGAGCTTGCAGGAATCGCTGCTACTAGTAGATATGCTCGCTGTATCGAATGCGACGAGCATACAATCCATCTGCTGTCCTTCAGGTCCTCGTTACACAGGCTGTGTAACATGGACTGTTTCTTGCGTTTGCTAGTAGCCAGGAACCACTCCGCTGAAGCTGACCAGGGGAATCCTTCAACCATGTAAAAAAAGAAAAGAAAAGAAAAGGGCAAGCAAGCATATGCAAAACAAAGAGAGTGGCGGGAAAAGCGGGAAGGGCGCGACTTAAAAGAGGCTAAGAGCTAGCCCAGATGCAGAAAAAGAAAAAGGGAAAAGACAAAGGAGTAGAAGAGAGAGCCAAAAAAAAAAGCATTCCTTACCATCTCGATAGAACGCACTTTCTTTCCCCAGAATTCCATTATGTTTGACGGGCGAGGCAAGCGCAGAGTGTTTGGCTGCGTCACGCTGCATTGCGCCGAAACGCGTCGGTGATGTCGACCGAGTCTGAGACCTCGTATCCGGGTTGTATGGCTGTGAAGTGTAGCCGTACGCGGGCGCGCGAAGCAGCTCGCTCTGCTGTCGGTGTAGGACGTCGTAAGGCGAATGCGCTCGTGCATCTGTTCGCGAAACCTGCTGCGGTGCATGTTGGCGGGAGTGTTGAGGCGCAGTGCTGAAGAGCGACGGCCGAGGGAACGGTGGATGGGGGATAGACGGCGGCCGAGACTCCATGGTTATGTTGATTTCATGGGGGGGGGGGGTTGCCTTGAATGCTCGAAATGCAAAAAGACAGGGTGGTGGTCTCCTGCGGAAAGGAAAGGGCGCGAGAGCACACGAGCGGCTAAGCGATTAGGAACGGCGCGGAATGAGACAGCGACAGTGGCAGCGACGCAGGGAAAGACGGTAACAATAAACTGAAAGATTTGGGGATATCAAGGGACCGAGGTGAATAGCAGTACTTCGTAGTGGTCACAGAAGCAAAAGTAGAGACAGAGCAGAGCAGAGCGAGCGAGCGAGTGTGGAGAAAAAACAACAGATGCGGTCCGGGAGTGGGTCCCTGGCTCTAGCCGTAATACTCCGTACTCCGTACTGTACGTAGATTACAGCCACAACTCGCCAGGATGCGGAGCGTTCGCCGTAATTTGTGTAATTTATGTAACGCACGAAACGTATCGACTTTCCCGCCTTATCAGAAATTCCAGATCGAGTTTCACCGTCTCAATATTTTGCCCACGACGCAGCAGCGCTAGACGCTAGGCGATAAAACTAGTACGTACGTGAGATTTTACCAGTCATGCTTGCACACTGCACAGTCATTTTCGTCTCGCTCGACTTGTTCCTGATAGACCAGCCCGATGTGTGCCCAAGGCTCAGCATAACGGTCATGCGTGACCCGGAGGATGTCAACCCAGTAATATTGTGAGCTGAGGTACATTTACTAACCCGCAGGTCATCTGGATAGTCATATCTCCCGCGGCTATGTTCCCCAGGCAGCGCAGAGGACCAATCGCTGAGCATACCCGGTCAGGCACTAAATTTAGGCCTTGAGACTCTTCACCGGCAATCTCTCTAGAGTCTGCTCTCTAGAGTCTGCAGGACCGAAGACCTTCATAGCTCCAGTCATGATAGGAGTAGTAGTGTCAATCTAAACCTGCATGGAGTTGGGGTGCGCAGTTTGCTTAACTACGTACTCCGTAGTATTCAAAGGGCTGGTTAGTTAGGGTTAGGGTTATGTCTTATCAGCCTATCTGTGGTGGCCCGTGCCTTCTCGCGATACGATACGACAAGAACAACATCTTCAACTACACTACGACACCACTTCATAGTTCATACTCACGCTTTCCATGTTGTTAGCGAATCGATATCCAGTGCATTTGAGAGAAACGTATTTATGGAGCATTAAACATCCTCTCTCCATGTCAATCCACGCCAAAATAGAATTTCCCCCCATTTGGAATGTCTGACAGTTCCGACTCTGAGACCATGCCCCTTCCTCTGCCTGGGAGCCCTGGTTCCTCGTGGGCTGGTTTTCGAGAGAGATTCAAAGCCCTCTTCCATGATGCAGACCCTCGTGTCTGTACTGCCTTTTGGTGCTTTGGTATATACCCCTCTACTATTATTGCTTATGGTCGCGTGACACTGCGATGGAGATTATATCTGCTCACTGCACCAACTCCTAGGCTTGATTAATAACGTCCTTTATGTTATCATACTCTCGGCAGCGCTTGACCTCGTCGGCTCCGGTTTTCCAAAAGGTGTGGTACTCCTGGCCGACGTCGTACCGTCCTTTGCGACGAAATTGACCGCCCCTTATTTCATACACCTCATTCCATATTCGGCACGAGTCATTATCTTCGTAGGCCTGTCCGCGCTCGGCATGCTTATCATCTCCCTGACGCCTTCCCGTACCGACGGCGCATCCATTGCAATGAAGCTCGCAGGAGTAGTGCTCGCGAGTCTCTCGAGTGGCGCTGGCGAGCTTAGCTTTCTCGGCCTGACACATTTCTATGGCAAATTCAGTCTTGCGGCCTGGAGCAGTGGAACCGGTGCAGCAGGGCTGGTTGGCGCCGGTGCCTATGCTCTCGCTACAACTTCCCTCGGTCTAAGCGTGAAGGCGACATTGCTGGCGTCTGCTTGCTTGCCAGTTATCATGCTTGTAAGCTTCTTTGTAGTCCTACCTCTTGGCCCGCTGCGCCATTTTCCTCGCGAGACGGTTGGATACCAAGCTGTTGCCGACGATAGAAGCGACTTCGAAGAAGAGGTTGACGTGCGCCAGGCAGACCAGGAACACGACACAACTGAAAGAGATAGCTTGTTAGATCCTCCGAGAAACTCCCAGCCGTATACCACGGCTGTTGTGCGTGATAAATGGGCCTTGTTCCGGGAGAATCTGAACCGATCAAAACGCCTCTTCATTCCATTGTAAGTCTGTCATTTCGATCGCCCTCCCTCTCTCTTAGCCTCGTTTTTGTATTCTGACTTCCTTTTCTAGCATGGTCCCTCTACTTCTAGTCTATATTGCGGAGTATACCATTAACCAGGGTGTTACACCCACCCTCCTGTTTCCGCTGAAAGAAACACCATTTGAACAATATCGCGCTTTCTACCCAACGTACAATGCAATCTATCAAATGGGAGTCTTCATCTCACGCTCCTCCATCCCATTCTTCCGCATCCATAACCTATATCTCCCCTCATTCTTGCAAATCGCCAACCTAGCGTTTCTAACTCTGCACTCTCTATTCAATTTCATCCCAAATGTATACCTCATCTTCTTGGTTATCTTCTGGGAAGGACTGCTTGGCGGCCTGGTTTATGTCAACACTTTTGCAGAGATTACCGATCGGGTTCCACCAGCCGAGCGAGAGTTCTCCCTGGCTGCTACTACTGTAAGCGATTCGGCTGGGATTTGCATTGCTGGGTTTTTGGGAATGGCCTTTGAAGTGTGGCTATGTCGGTGGCAGGTTTCTCAGGGAAGAAAATATTGCACGATGTCGTAGCTACTAGCTGCAGAAAAGGCCAAAAAAAAGGTGTACAGTGTAAATCTAGGAGGCTGCGATTGGTGTATATCAAGTCACATGCTTTGATCATCAGTTATATCTCAAACTGATAAGCTATTAAACATCCCTGTCCCCGACGTCCCTCATCCTAGCACTAATGGCGGGGAGAAGACCGGAAACAACGGCATATGCTGCATTGCCCGAAAAGCCGAGCTACATTACTTGCCTTGAGTATGCAAATCATAAAATGCAAATTCTTAACTCAGCTGCACGATTACCTCCATTTTGGAGTCTGCCCGCATTTACATACTCTGTACTCCGCATGGACAGTGCCGGAAGTCTCTTCTGGCCAAGGACAGCTTGGCATATGGAAGCCGACCAATCTACAACAGTCCTTTAAGATTGATTTCATTAATGTGCGTGCCTATGCTCAGTTCTCACTGGCTAGTCGTTACTCGACACACTCTGGCAATGCATCGTCCGGGAGTGTGACACTGCAGACCCTAAGCTGATAAGTATCCATGACTACATGGGTAAGGTAGGTAACCTACCTACATAGGAAGTTCAATTTCTGCAAGTCTATCGCCTAGCTACTCTGCAATGCGGGGATCCAATTTTGGGCTGGGCGATATCTTCATATCTCTGCTATTACTGGGCATCTCGCATGGTTGTGTTCTTGTGTTGTTCTTGAAATATCCATCTTGCTTGCCAGCCGAGTTTTCCGAATATATCCATGGATGTGTGATAGTGTGTGATGCATGGCCATTGTCCGTCCGGATAAGCAGCGAACTGCGCAAGTAGGCAAATTGCATGATGGCAGGGTTGTATTCTTTGTGTTCTTTTATAGCTTTGAGACCGAGTGCCCAGGTGGTGCAGTATAAATATAACTCTCGAGGGGGCCGAGAAAACCATTCCCAGTTTACAATCGTTTTAACGACAGAACATGGAACGAATTATGGCATTCATAGACTTCCCTCTGTACATCATCTGGGTCTTTCCAGTTGGCCTTGGAGTGCTCGCTCTCTCTTGCCTCTGGTCATATTTTGTCACATACAGACACCTCCGTGGCATCCCTGGACGATTTCCGTCACAATTCACTAACGCTTGGGCATTTTACCACTCATACAATGGCAATGCGGTTCAAAGTACTCATAAACTGCATGAAGAAAAGGGCAAGATTGTTCGCATCCAGCCGAACCATGTGAGCATTGCCGATGACCGGGCCATTCCAATTATATACGGCCATGGGAAGGGTTTCCTCAAATCGTGAGTCACTTTACTCCCTTTTTTCTGCGGGACCTATATGCTAATGCTAGGGTTCATGCGTATCAGTGAATTCTACGACGCATTTGCCGTCAACAAACAATCAACTACCATGTTCAATACCCGCGACCCAGTCGAGCACACATATAAGCGTCGACTACTGGCACATGCATTTTCGGTCAGCGCTTTAGCTCCGCTAGAACCATTGATCTCCAAACATATCGAGATGTTGCTAGAGAAACTCGACCGGTTCGCCGGACAATTTCTTGAATCTGCCGGCAAAGGCAGCGAAGAACCGACCTCATTCAACATAATCGACTGGCTGCACTATCTTGCGTTTGACATCATTAGCGACCTCTCCTTCGGCAAACCGCTGGGCATGCTGGAAAATGAAGCAGATCTAGCCGAAATAAAACTATCGCCGGGCAGTCAACCCATTTATATCAAAGCTATTGATGCGCTTAGTCGTCGAACACGAAGTACCACTGCTGTCGGATGTGTGCCATACCTCAAGCCTTATCTTGGATATCTCCCTTCTGCTCGTTTCCAGAACTCGGTCAAGGCACTGGTCCAGTTAACGGGACTCGCTTCCACGCAAATAGACCAGCGGCTTGACACTCCCCCGCACGAGGAGCGTCTGGATCTTCTTACTTGGGCAATCGAGAAACAGGACCGCGACGCCGAGGGAAACATAATCGATAGACGCGAACTGGTCCTTGTGGCTATGATGCAACTCATCGCCGGCAGCGACACGACCTCTAACAGTCTCAGTTCCATCATATACTATGTCTCCAAGGCACCTCGAGTCATGAAGAAATTGCAAGCAGAACTCGATGCCGCCATCCCAGACAACGTCCTCGTCCCCACACACGACATGGTTCGCAACCTGCCTTATCTCAACAACGTCATCAAAGAATCCTTACGCCAATACAGTCTAATCGGAATCGGCCTACCGCGCACACAAAGCGTCAACACCGAGCACGGCCTGACATTTGAAGGCCACTACTTCCCACCAGGCACAACTCTGAGCGTCCCCGCATACACAATCCACCACTCACAGGAAATCTGGGGCCCGGATTCGTGGGAATTCAACCCGGAGCGATGGGACTCTGTCACGGAGAGACAAAAAAACGCCTTTGTCCCCTTTAGCACGGGTCCTCGCGCATGTATTGGGCGGAACTTGGCGGAGATGGAGCTGAGGATTGTGACGGCGGCGTTTTTTAAGCGGTATACTAGTGAATGTCTCAATGAGATGGGTGTGTTTGAGGGTATATTGAGGAAGCCGCTGCCTATGGCTACGACGATTCGGCGCAGGGTATGACCTCTTTATTCCTAGATTGTTGTAACTAGCAGTTTGTTGTTGTTGTTCTTAGGGTTTTGCTATCGAACCCTAACTCAACCCTAATGATTTCCCCATGCGGTTTGTTGGAACCAAAATCACGTGACTAGCAGAATACAGAAGTCGAACTACGGAACGGTTCGCAAATACCTCAAAAATACCAAATCCCTTTAAGGGCGTCCTTTTTGGTGAAATGGTATTACGTTTTAGTTCCGACACGGTTATGTAGTCACGTGCGTCACTTTCACATGCAAATCGAGACTCGGAATGATTGTATGGAATGTAGGATATACAACCAGACCAAGGCATCTGGGAAATAGTTACCTAGAACCTGCTATTTCTTTTCATAATTGGCGACACCTTAATTATTAACGATTCCCTACCAACTAGTTACATATGTATATCATATGTATATGTATAAGAGTGACATACCCAGCCTTGGTTCCAGGTTGTTGCATGTGATTGACTGAAGCCTTGATGCTACCCCGATTTCAATTTCATACTCGGTCATTCTAACAACATATCTATATCTAGACGGAGTATGAGTATATAGACTATGGTTACGCTTTCTGAAGATAGAAGCCCAGAAAATGATTGGTTTGCCGTACCTCCCACAAGCGACAGTAGTACAAACTGACCAGCAGACAGACCACGTCCTCGGCCGGCCATCCACCCAGTTCCGAAAGATCCAGGTCCTGGCCGTTGTCTCTTTTTGGTCTCTATATCTTTTTCGGTGCGTGTGTATGAAAGACCAAGAAACGAAAAGACGTTAAACTGACACCAAGGTTTGGTTAGTGGAAATAAACATGGCCCGCCAGGACTGCGCCTGCTCTCGCGCAGGCTCCGAGATCGCCTCACGCCCTGGCAGACAATGGTAATCACTGTCCTGTGGCTCTACGTTGCCCGAAACTTCGCAAAGATCATGGGCTTCGAGAGTCCCGAGCCGTTGGCAAATCTCTATTCTCGATCATATTTCCGCGCCACGTGGATTACCACTGCTCTAGACGCTGGATTTTGGACCGCGATGAAGATTAGGTCTAAATGGTTGAAGGATATTGCCTCTATCGTCTTCAGCGCGTACTATCTGATTGCCGCAGAGCAGGCAGATGAGAAGGTTCGCCGGGTGCGAGCAACAATAACCCTGGAGCATCTGCGCGTATCGTGGAACAAAGCCACGACGCCGTACCTGTCGTTTGCAAACAGTCTGCTGCGGCCGAGATATATGAAGTATGCGCCGCGGCAGATCAGGATTCCGCGCCCGCGAGAGTCCTCGTATAGAGAACCGGTCAACGCATGGCTGTACTTTAATGGCACACTGGCCGAGTTGCGGGAGCAAACGCAGCTTGTTTTGGATGTTCCAGGCGGCGGGTACGTGGCAATGACTCCCAGGTCGGCAGATGACAGACTTTTGGCTTGGGCTGGACGCACTGGCGTGCCCATATTGAGCTTGGACTACCAAAAGGCGCCCGAGTATCCGTATCCATACGCGCTGAATGAGTGTTTTGACGTGTATCGCTCTATAGTGTCGAGCAGAGGTCGCTGTGCGGGTCTTAGTGGCCAGAAGAGACCTCACATTGTTGTTTCTGGCGATAGTGCCGGCGGTAATCTGGCCACGGGCATGACGATCATGGTCCTGCAGTCTGGGCGAAGTGAGACTCGCAAATGGCTTGGTGAGCTTCCGCTTCCAGCGCCAGACGGTCTTGTCTTGATGTATCCTTCACTGGATATGAATATCGGTAGCTGGATGACGGAAGAGCAAATGTCCCTAATCCAGGACAGAGGCATGCGAAAGACAAATGAGAACATACTAAGGAGGAAGAGCGAAGATTACAGTCGTCTTACGCCTAAGCCTTCTCGATCTTTTTCTTCTAAATCGTCGTCCGGACATGCTCATCAAAAAGAAGAGAAAGGGTCACCGGCAAGATCGTCTCCGATAAAGGATTTCTTCAGCATTCGCCATCACAACGAAGAGAGATCTGAGGCAGCAGTTAGTCTGTCGTCTGTCGACAATCAACCAACACAGATTAAAACCCGATTAGCTGTATCGTCAATGATTTCGTACTTTGGCGACCGCGTGCTGACTCCGGAAATGATGCGGGCAATGATCATTCTATATATAGGCCCGCACAACCGTCCCGATTTCAAGACCGACTACCTCCTATCCCCCGTTCTAGCTCCCGATGCTATCCTCGCGGCTTTCCCAAAGACATATTTCATAACCGGCGAGCGAGACCCTTTAGTCGATGATACCGTCATATTCGCCGGGCGACTTAGACAAGCCAAACTCCATCGATTCCGTGAACGACAGGACCTAGGCCTGGAAAAGTCGCAGCTCGAATTCAATGAGAAGGAGCATGTGGAAGTCAACTTGATACCGGGCATATCGCATGGGTTTGTCAATTTTCCCGGCATATTTCCGGATGGCAGGCGACATATCCATAAATGTGCAAGGTGGATAGTGGATCTGTTGCAACAAGCTGCAGAGAAGGAGCTCAAGGCTTCTTCATCTTCCGCATCTACTTCTTCATCTGTAGCTTGTGCTTCGGCGTTCAAGAGCAGCAACAGCAAGGCTTTGCTAAGTCAAAATAAAGCATCTTCTGAGCTCCCAGAGTCCCCCCCAGCAGCAGTAAATGGTGCCCAGGAAAGCAGACGCAATTCTCTGGCAGAATCGTCAGCAGACGATGACCACCCTCTGGAAATGAACTTGACGAAGTTTACGCCAACCAAGAGCACACAGACAGAGGATGCTACCGTTGAGCGGCCGTCGTCCGTTGACAAGAGCAACAATAAAATCCTATCCACGAATTCAACAGAGAGAAGGACAAACTCCATGAGAGAATCTACTTTCCTCAAAAATGACACAACTATAAACGCGCCAGCGCCATCAAAGAGTATAAATAATACCTCCAAAAAGCCACCACGTACCCGCCGTCCTCCTTCTTCATTGAGCATCACCAAAACACCGACAAACAGCAGCAACGCCGCAACACTTTCTTTTCTACCGTTGCTAAAAAGAGTAAATTCAAGTAGAGTAGTGCCTAGAAACGGGCCTGACGGGGACGGGGACGACGACGACGATGGTTCGAAGAGTTTCGCGTCTTCCGAGAATGGCACGACGTTTACTCGTTTGCCTAGTGAGGAGGATCTGATAGGTAGACGGATGAATGGGTTGGCAGGTGGATTGATGGGATTGGGAGAGGGTGTGCGAACGCCTTGATCGATTTACTACCTAGATAGAGATTAGGTGTATAAAGGACCGATGATATGATGGATGTTTGATATACACTGCGAGATATTCCTGGTACTATCTGCATTAGCTACTGATCTATGAACTTATGGCTAGACAAATCTTTCCATATCTGAGGTCCCTGATAGTATGACTATGTATAGTCTACGCCTCAGCAAAAACAGCCTCAAAACTCTCCTGCAAAATCCTCAGACCAGTCTGGATCTGCTCTGGCGTGATATTCAGCGACGGCACAAAACGCAGACACCCCTCACCAGCAGTGATAATCAAAAGACCCCGCTGGCGTGCCGCAGTCAAAACATCATTTGCCTTGGAGGCGTATTTCTCGGACAACTGCACGCCCAGAATCAGACCCAGGCCGCGGATCTCAGAAATGGCATCTGGATATTTCTCCTGGAGAGCCTTGAATCCGGAAACGAACTGTGACGATTTCAGTTCAACGCCATTCTGCAGATCCGACGCGGCCAGTCGGTCGACAATATGGTGCGCTACACGACAAGCGAGCGGATTCCCACCGAATGTAGTTCCATGGTCCCCCGTTTTAATGGCCGAGGAGACCTTTTCTGTGACAATGGTTGCGCCTATGGGGATGCCGTTACCGAGGGCTTTCGCTGTCGTCATTATATCCGGATGAGCAGCAGCTAGTTTACCACTGTCGTCTCCCTTTTTGGGGGCAAATACGGGATTTGCATGCGCCCAGAGTGTTCCTGTGCGAGATAGACCGCACTGGATCTCGTCATAGATGAGCACAGCGCCGACTTGGTCGCACCGTTCGCGCAGAGCAACCAAGAATTCCGGGGTTGCAACATTGACGCCGCCCTCGCCTTGAATAGGCTCAATTATAACACCGCATGTCTTATCAGTGACGAGTGATTCTAATTGCACGATGTCGTTGTATGTGCCGTACTTGAACCCCGGCACCATTGGCGAGAAAGGCTTCTGATATTTGGGGTTCGGGGTCGCCGATAGCGCGCCCATAGTACGCCCATGGAAAGAGCCATAGAAAGAAACGAATTCATATTTCTCGCCCGTACTATCAAGCGTCTTACCGACCTTACGGGCGAACTTGATAGCAGCCTCGTTGGCTTCCGTTCCCGAATTACAGATAAATACCTGATGCGCATCTCGCATCGCGCCGGATTCAAGAGTCGAATCAATCAACAACTTGCTGAGCGCCCCCGTCCAGGGATTATGATATAGATTCGAGGCATGGATCAGTGTCTCTGACTGCTCCGAGATCACCTTTGCGATTTCCGGGTCGCAGTGACCCAGCGCATTCACCGCGACACCGGCCGTGAGGTCGAGAAATCGTCGGTTTTCCATGTCCCACAGATAGCATCCCTGGCCCTTGACGAAGACCGGGTCGGGCCGGACATATGTAGGCACCATATAGGGAGTTCGATCTTTGAGAAATGCGACAGTGGCCGAGTCCGGGCTCGGATCGGGCGTGGGTAGGGAGTTCTCTTTCTGCAATTGTGCCGTTAGCTTAGGAGTTTAAATCATAGAATACAATAGGTTAGTCTGACCAGTGTTCGCTTTCTGACATCTTGAGGCAAACTAGACATCGACGACGTCGAGCTGAATGTGCGTGCTGTCGGCTTCATTGAATGCAGGCGGCGCACGGCCGCTCGGAGCGTCATTCTGCAACTTATTTTCGTTGCTTCAATTAAATAAATCAGTATACAGTATAGGAAGCTGAATTGTACAGAGACAAGAAGGAAGAACAACGGAAGCGCTTATAATATGAGTCAATTGAGCGAGAGAAAAAACAAAAGCCTCGTGTGTGACTCGACTCGACGCTTTCCCGAAAATCGGCCGGTCCTGCGCTTATCGATAAGGAGAGTGTCTTGGCGGGAACTTCACCTCAACTTCACCTTTCGTTCTTGTGGCAACTATCTAGAGGTATATCTGCAGATTCGATAAAATGAGACCCCCGCAAATAATGTTCCTCTCTCGAGCTGCGGCGCCCACTCACCAACGAGCCCTGCTCTCTTTCCGCCGTTCGTTCGCCTCGTCGTACAACCACCGACTAGCCGAAGACAGCAACAAGAGCCCCTTCGGTGGCGGACCAGCACCCCCTCGACTTCCGAAGGAAGAGCAGGAGATCTTCGAGAAGCTTCAAAGGCAGTCAACAGGCGCTTTCAGTACGCCCAAAGTCAACCAGTCGCCCGACTCGCATACACAATCAGCCGAGCAGGGGACTCCCACCAAAGAAGAGCAGTTATACCCTCATTTACGCCAGGCTGCACAGCCCGAGTTTGAAGGAGAGAAGAACCCAAAGACGGGGGAGATTGGGGGCCCGAAGAATGAGCCTTTACGCTGGGGCCACCAGGGGGACTGGAGTTATAATGGTCGGGTGACGGATTTTTGAGGTGCAGTTTCTTTTTGGACAGCTCAAAACAAATGCTATGTACATTGATTCATTGATTCATTGATTAGACGGCGACTAATTTTTTTTTCACCATCTTGTATTTATTTTATTGATATCTAACGACAAATCAAGGACAGCTTTTCTCCCTAGCTATACGCGCTAGAGTCGCTTTGCCTGCCCGGCTATCATTAGGACGTCCGAGCTGATCGCTAATCCACGACCCGATTCGAGACATCTCCTCCAAATCCACCCCGGTATGCATTCTCAGGCTGTGGAGGGTATGCACCAAGTCTTCAGTAGCGACGTTGCCTGTAGCACCCTTGGAGTAGGGACATCCACCGAGACCGCCCACGCTGCTGTCAAATATTCTGATTCCGTGCTCTAGAGCAACGACAGTGTTAACAAGCGCCTGGCCGTAGGTGTCGTGAAAATGAAGCGCAAGATCGCTACTGGCAATGCCAGCCGCGGAAAGCGCTTTCAAAAGCTCCAGCGTACGCGGCGCAGTGCCCATGCCAGTGGTGTCCGCTACGGACACCTCGTCAGCGCCCATTTCCAGCAGCGTGGCTGTGATGTCGGCGACTTTTGAAGGGGCAACATTGGGTCCTTCGTACGGACAGCCCAATGCAACAGACACGTAGCCACGCACTCGGATTTGCTTTTCCTTGGCCAACGCCACTATAGGCCGGATCCTCTCGAGAGACTCGGCAATGGTGCAGTTCGTGTTCGCTTTGGAGAAGGCCTCGGTTGCCGCAGCAAACAATGAGATTTCAGTCGTGGTGCTGAATTGTGGATCGCCCCTAGACCCGGCTGTTGCGCCTTCTGCATCCATGACTTTGACGAGATTCTCCAGGCCTTTGATGTTGGGGACTAGATAATTGTATGAAATCTGGTTATCCGACTGAGGCGGCGTCTTGATGAGATGCTGAAGAATCTCTGACGTGCTAGCCATCTTCAACAACCTGTTAACCCGTATGCCACAGATTATATATTAAAACCTACTGCTCTGCTCGTATTGTAACTCACCTGCGGCACCCATTTCGCAGACACAAAGGACCCTGCTTCAATCGTAGTCACGCCGGTTTTGGCCAGCCGGTTAATAAGCTCGAGTTTTGTCTCCAGCGAGACCGACTTCATTTCATTCTGTAGGCCGTCGCGGGGGCCTACTTCGACGATGCGGACATGGTCCGCGGTTAACCGAGCTTCAGTCGCGAAGTGGCGGGCAGCAGCAGTGCAGCTGGCTGCGTGCCGGGGGGAGTGAACAAGAGGAGGGAGAGGAGCAAGAAGACGAGGTGTGAATTTCTGCATGCTGCACTTTGGGCAAGTAGACACCACGACTGATAAAGGATCAAAGAGAAAGACGGCGCGGAGAGAATGCGGAGGAGGCTTGCTTATGTAAGCCCGATCTTATCAGATTCCGAGCCCCACCATTTATTTTCTTCGGCTTCAACTTCTGTCTGCATCGACGTTGTATATTCAATTCAAATACCATTGCAGATCCTTGTTGCACAGTCTTACTTCTAGACATGGACGCAACTCCTGCGGCGACCCCCCGCACTACACCCCGACAGCCCAAGAAGAGATTCGTGGGTAGGCGCACCGCAGATGCACAACCACCCACCGAAGCTTCAGGCAACACCACCACAAGCATCCAGAAAGGCATGATCTCTCCTTTGATTTGTCGTAATCTAGTATCTACTATTCTAACAGACCGTCCAGCCGCTGCGCGAAGACCGCCGCGGACTTTGAACCATGTCCCCCCAGAGATCTCCGAAAACCCCGAAATCCTCGCCGCCATCGAGCTTCTCCCCAAAAACTACTCCTTCGAAATCCCCAAGACCATCCACCGAATCCGCACGCTGGGCGCCAAGCGAGTCGCTCTCCAGTTCCCCGAGGGTCTCCTCCTCTTCGCAACAACCATATCCGACATCCTCACCGAATTCTGCGCCGGCATCGAAACCCTCATCATGGGCGACGTCACATACGGCGCATGCTGCATCGACGACTACACCGCGCGAGCACTGGGCTGCGACCTCCTCGTCCACTACGCGCACAGCTGTCTGATCCCCGTAGACGTCACCACCATCAAAACCCTCTACATCTTCGTCGACATCAGCATCGACACCTCGCACCTCATCGCAACGCTCGAACGCAACTTCCAGCCCGGCAAAACAACCCTCGCTCTCGTCGGCACAATCCAGTTCAATGCAACCTTACACGGCCTCAAACCGGTCCTCGAACAACAGGCTGGCTTTAAAATCGTCATCCCCCAGATAATGCCCTTATCCAAGGGGGAAATCCTGGGCTGCACATCGCCACGGCTAGCTTCTTCTTCCGCCGAAAAAATAGACGCTCTCCTCTATCTGGGCGATGGCCGCTTCCATCTTGAATCGGCCATGATCCACAACCCGGAAATCCCAGCCTACCGCTACGACCCGTACGCGCGAGTCCTCTCCCGCGAGACATACGAGCACGCCGAAATGCACACCTTGCGCCGCGACGCCATCACATCCGCCCAGCGCGCAACGAAATGGGGCATAATCCTCGGCTCGCTCGGCCGACAGGGTAACCCGCACACCATGGCCATGATCGAAAGACAGCTCACCCTGAAAAATATCCCATTCGTGAATCTGCTGCTGAGCGAGATTTTTCCGGGTAAACTCGCTTCCATGCCCGATGTCGAGTGTTGGGTGCAGGTGGCTTGTCCGCGGTTGAGTATTGATTGGGGGTATGCTTTTCCGCGGCCATTGCTTACGCCTTATGAGGCGCTGGTGGCGTTGGGGTGTAGGGAGGATTGGGAGAAGGGGAATGATGGTGTTTATCCGATGGATTTTTATGCGAAAGATGGTCTGGGGCGGACGCGCGCGGAGCATATACAAGTCGTATAGAATTTAATAAAATAGAAAAAATTTATAGAGAATTCTTCATTATTTGATGCTACAAAAATCCATATTCTTGTATAGAAATACTAATCGTATCTCCAAATCACCCCCTGTTATCAGCATCCGTGCCATCTGCATTGCTATCACCGCTACTGCCTCGAAGAGAAAGCATACTCTTGCCAGCCGAGTCATCTGTAGTCGTACGTTCAGCAGCGCGCCATTTCGTAACCGCCTTTTCAACATCATCACACATCTCACGCGTGTCACGAATAATACCGCCTTCGTCGAGTTCCCAGACGTCATGAGAGCTGGGCCTAGGCTCGCTCGGCTTCTGCATTTGGAACGCTCTTCCAAATCCGCGCTCCCGCTCTGGAGCCGGGTTGAACATCACGGCATTGGCAAACATGCGAATCAGCTCTTTCTCTAGCTGAGATGAGTTCACAATGGCCTTGGGGGGGATGAGTTCTGGTGTCTTGGCTAGCCAAGCTGTATTTTTTGATGGCGTGCCGCCGCCGCCCGTTGCAGCAGGATTGGGTGATTCCCCTTCCGCTGCTGCCTCAGTTGCTGCAGCGATAGCTTTGTTCCCATGAGTAAGTGCTGACTTGATGGATTTGAGGTCCTGTGGTCGATAGATCAGATCCTTGTACCCTGGTGCTTCTCTCTCCGTCAGCGGTTTCGCAAATATTGACGCATGTTTGTGAGCAGCTACATCATTCATGATGGGTGCCCCGGTTCGAGAAAAGTTACGAGTGCAGTAAACAAGCTGCGATGACACGCCCCGAGTCGGCGTTGGATGCACAGCATCGAGTTCTAAAGCTTCACTGGCGCCACGTTTCCGTTTGGGCCTCGATTTCATCTGTGCCTCTTCGCTGAGACTACTACTAGTCGCCGCAGCTGCTTTACGTCGCGTGTTAGCCCTTGTTTCCATCTCGACATCTTCCAAAACGCTAGCAGGTGTAGATGGCGCTTCGTGCTTGATTTTGCGTTGAGTTGTCACTGCTGAATCCGTTGCTGATTCTTCATCGTGCGTGGCAATGGATCTTGCTCTGCTCGCAGTAGATGTTGTACTACTAGCGCGTTTCTTCCCTGGCATAGCTGTCGCTTTCTCGTTCTTTGAAACCATCGTTTCGGCAGCATCACGCGCTGAGCCTGGTTTCCTGCCGCGACGGGGCTGTTCAGCCTCCGCTTGGCCGCGCTTGATCTGCAGCATGGTCTCTTTCGCGGGTTCGATTGGAGAAGGCGCCGTCTCACTGATCGGACTGACATCTTCCGGCTTTGGCCGTGGAGGAGAACCCGGAGTTTCGGGGATATCAATGCGCAGATTCGGAGTGCGCTTCCACGGTGTAAGTGATCCAGCCGTGTCCATTGATGGGCGATGTGGTCGAGTTTTCACGCCGGCCGAAATCGGTGGAGTCCCCGCGAAAGGCGTTGCATGTGGCTGCTGCATTGGCGTAGCGCTGGGAAGTGGACCTGGGGTAATAGGCACATTACTTGGAAATGCACCATGTATTGGTTTTCCAGCAACATCAGTCAGTGGAATAAAGTTGCCCTGCTTAGGCATCGTAGGAGGCCTGTTAAGGATCGGTTGGCCGCCATATGGTGACGGAATGGATGGTGACGGAACAGGATGTGGTGCCCACTGCGGAAATGGCTGCTGCGCTTGGGATAGTTGGGGAACTGCCGGAGAACTGGCAGAAATGGGGGTTCCTTTCGGAAAAACACTTTCGCCTGTATGAGCATGACGGTGGTTCACTGGTGTAGCCGGTAGACTTGTTCCTTGTTGCGCCTGAAACACGATTGTCGAGCCGGGGGGTGAACCACGAGGCGCGGCTTGTGGAGGTAATCGTTGTGGTTGCTGAGGAGGGGGTGGTACTTTAACTTGAACCTTAGCCGCTGGCTGTGGTGGTGCTGGGGGTTGCGGTGCCAACGGTGTGCCTTTTCCATTAACGGGTGCTTTGAGAGGGGGTGTGAAAGTGATGGGAGGCGGTGCTTGCTTGAGAGGCTGCTGCTGTTGTAATATTTGTTGAGACTGTGTATTCTGTAGCGCAGGTAACGACGGTGGTGGCGCCTGTGGTTTTGGCATTGATGGCCACTGGTCTGGGACTGGTGGTTTGGGCGTGGTTGCAGGTCGAGCTCGTAAATCAACCATATCTTGTACTGGAGCCTTTGAAATAGTCGAAACCACAACTTCCGCTGTTTTCCCATTGTCTTTAACATCAATATCCATTCGCTCATTACTTGGTTGTGCAGTTGCCAGAACCTTCGCCTCTTGCGGAGCAGTCACCACTGGTTCTTCGACAGTATCCTTCTGGAGTCTCTTGATTTCTTCACTGATATCTCTGTATCTCTTCTCTTCATCCCGAATTTCTTTCGTCACTCGATCCTTGTACCGTGCGTACAGCTGCGAGACCACTTCTGGTACAATGGCAGTATGACCAACATTTGCAATATTACTGCTGGTAATCTTGCGTTTCTTTGGGTTCGTACCAGTTCCATCCTGCAGCACATGGCCATTTTTCTCGCCAGCCGACGAAGGCTCGTCCAGGCCTTCCCGTAGCAAAGCCGTATAAAGCTCCTCGAGAGCCTGCGGGCTTAACCGATCAGTATCAAAAGCGGCATTGTCCTTGATGAATTGATTTTTGCGCAAGGTATCCGAGATGGCGGCGAAGTTAGCTGGTCGGGTGTTGAGTGACGCGAGACATTGGAAGAAGAGAAGAGATTCAAATGGTGTATAGGCCGACAGCGGCGGCATCCCCCATTGCCAGTCGGAGTAGCCACTCACGAGGGCTTTAGTGATGGGAGCCAGGGTGCAACTACAGGCTGATGTGTCTGCTGGAAAGTTGTGTTATTTATTTGACCCGAGATCCTGGAGGACCAATGGTATCTGCTCGCCCAGAAGAGGCACGAAAAGCGCTGGTTAAAGGGTTCGCAGTCGGGGCACTGAAGTCTGGAGAGGCCACCATAGGCACAAGCGCCGACCGACCGTGAAGCGCGCGCCTGTCAGTCACACCGCCACGCGAAGAAGAGGCAACGCAGAACGGGAGAGGATGGAACAAGAGAACAAGAGGAATAGCAGGGAGAAATAATTAAGATAATTAAGGATGATTTAGGGACGCGGCGGATGGCATTTGGGGCTGATGCGATGAATCAATCTGCAAAGCTGGAGGTGGAAGGGAACCTTAGAACTTAGAAGTTAGGGAAGTCGCAGTCGAAAATTTCGACGAATGGCAGCCTCGAGAGCACGTGACTTGCTGCCGCTACTAAACTAGCCCAGGTCTTTATCACACGAGTCCATGCTTCTCCTTACTCCGTATAAAGCGAGCGGATAGCTCTTCATCTGGTGGCCAATACGGAGTAGCTAGATTGATATCTCTTCTTATGTCCGATGTCACTGTCCAGTGTCTACATAGTACTTCGTAATGCCGAAATCAATCTCACCGTGCGGCGCCCACCAGTCCCACCAACGAAGCCAACGAAGCCACCGGGAGCTATACAATTATGCGCATGCCAGAGTACGGAGATTACGGGGAACGTACGTCGTACGGAGTTGCTAGGAAGGCCCGAGATATACACATCTTTCTACTCCGTACACTTCTGGCATATAAGTACGAGATCCGGCCTATTATACTCACTTCAGATCTTAGTCGCAGTATTATTCCTTCGACTGCCACAGTTACAACACAAACCGAGATGACCAGCTGTGAGAGTTCGTGCTAGGAGTAGCTCTCCTTAGTGCCTACATTAGGCTGCTGCTAGGCAGTGCTAGCTGCTCTTAGCCTCTTGCTAGGGGTCGTGCCCCTTAAAAGCGGCCCTTGGGAAGCCAGCACGAGCCCCTCTACGGCCGGCGCCACAACGTGAGTAAGAAGGACAAGGCAGATGGCAGATGCAGGATTTTAGTTCCATCTGCCTGTCCCCTTTTCCTCGGCTTACTCAGTTGCCTGTAAGGAGTCCTAGTTGTGGTGTCAATTGACTGCCTCACCTGATACTAGATAGTAATTACAGAACTACAGATATATAGAAAGGGCCGTAAGTTTGTATAGATACGGTTGGGTATGGTAAATTTCCGCGGCTTGCAGCGAAAACAGGCTCGAAAACAGGCTCGAAAACAGCGTCACTAACGTAACAATACGCGAACTAAACGTTACGTCGTTACCTAGCTCGCCTGCCGGTTCAGGTGTCAATCAGTCGCTGCTTCCTCCACCAGTCAGGCCCGCCTCTCTCCTTTTCTTCGACTTCTCCCAACTTCATCTTTCTCGACTCTCTCTCTATCTTCATCTCTATCTCTATCTAATATCTATCGCCCCGTGAGAAAGGAATCAATCCAGCTTCTTTTCTTCCAGCTGCTCTCTTCTCGCTCCTGCTATACTTCGCCATCGTTACGCCTATTATTTGCTCGTTGCTATACCCTATACCCCTACCACATTTAATTAATCATATACTCTAATATCCATTCATCCGTTCACTATCCATACCATTGACGAGCTCCTGCTTGGCCATTCCTCGCCTGCTCATAACCTCATACTATCTCGGTGATCTCAGCTGGCTCTGCTTTCGTACGTCAAAATTACCGACTTCGAAATCCAAAGCTTCAGCTAGGCGCGGGCCAACCAGCACCTTATACTATACCTCGACAGATTCCTGCCTGAAAAGGAGCTCCTCTGTTTCATAGTTGCCAGGCACACTGGGCATAGCAGAAATCTGCGGGTGCCTTTCTCGTTTGGGCCACGATATACATACATACATACTGCTTGCATTCCACGGATTTCTCGGGAAACACCTATAACAATGTCGGACACAGAGCAGGAGTGGAAACCTAACCCTCGCCGGCCACAGTCGTATGTTTGGTCCATATATATATATATATATATCATACTCAACACCATTGCTGACCATCTTGTACAGCACCATGGCGCAGGCTTTCTCTCTTGCACTTGATAGCGCATTTATGCTCGACAACGATGTCGACCAACTGACACAGTCCATTGAACAAAAGTAAGTTCCACTGCTTTTACTCGATCGGACGACGCCCAAGGACAATGGTTGACTGGTTGTCAACATAGGAAGCAGAGGATGACCATCCAGACACGAGAGCTTGAAGCCCTTCAAGCCAAGATCCGCGAAGCCGAAGAACGCCTGAAGGAGGGACAAGCTGCAACGGAAACCTCGACCCAGAACGGTGGTGACGACAGCGACCACGGCATTGGCTCAGCACACCAGCAAGGCCGAGGTGAGAACGAGCTGGCCCGGGCCCTTTCTCCCACGTCATCGGCTCTTTCCGATGAAAACCAATCTGATGAAGGCGCTACAGACTCTGACACTTCCGCAGCCACTTCTAACGACATGGATGAGCCAGAGAACGACGGCAAAGTCAAGTCGCAGGCGTGATGAATATAATCGAAATAACATCATCAACCACCACAACAGTTTCCAGGCGCCATGTGTCCGGGCACCATGTGTCTACCTGGATTCTCTGCCTCACCATTGCATTTCGGTAGTTGCAATTTTCCGAGCCATTTGTGTTTGATTTTAGCAGTGCCGTGACCTAGATATTGTTCTTGGGACCGTGCTCAGTGTTTTCCATTGACCGTGAAAGGAATTGTGTGATCTTCTTTTGAGCCTTTACAAGCAATTGCTGCTTCTGCCATTATTCTTTTCATCAAGATATACTTTATTGTTTTTTTAACAGACATTTTTATCATGGCGCAGGAGCTCATGGAGTCGGGCAGGCCCTCTCGCTATAATATTTGCATCGTTGTCTTTTAGCAGGCCAAGAGACATTCGCTTGATTTCCTATGTTATTACTAGTTAGGACTATTCTTATGTGCCTCACCGTTGATACCAATATAATAATAGATATTATACACTGTTTTAACAAAGAATCTAAGCAGTAACCTACCCATATGCACGATGATGTCGTCTTGCATTAGTATGCAGTATCAACAAGCCTGGAAGGATGTTTATGGCAAGCCGACAATCTATACTTATACTTAGTACCACACAGTTCACACACACTACATAGTACATATGTCCCACTAGGGAATGGGTAGGCAGTGATGAATCACTGCCTACGGCCGTAAAATAATGACACACACACACACACACTACATAGTACATACCTACTAGTTAGTAGTTACTACTAGTTAGTGCATAGTACAGGTACGTAGTGCAGCAGAAAACAAGGAAATGTCGTGTTATCGATAAGCGGGAAGCTGCTCTAGACCTTTGACTCTGTGGTGGCGGTTTTATCTTCTACCCAAGCCGACTGAGTTTAAGCCTAAGCCTAACCCAAGGTACACTTGCTTTTGAGCTTTTCCCTTGTGCTTGTTACTGTGTATTATATTATTCTTTGACAATTCCTTTCTGTCCTCGCCTCCGCCGGTCCTTGACGATACCCGACAACTCCGTTCCCCGCACGAAGAGGAAGAAGAAGCCATGGTTCTCGTCAACGACGTCGAGTACCTGTGCGAGGAGGAGAAGCGGTTGCAGCAAGATCGAGCCCGGAAGCGATACTGGAAGAAATGGGGTCCCTATGTAGCTGAAAGACAATGGGCGACTGGTGTGTCTTATATCCTCGTGAAAGATGTGCCATGCGGCTTGCCTTGCGCGAACCGGGAGATCCGATAACTGACGATTTTTCTTTTTGTTGAAATGTGCAGTGCGAGAGGATTATTCGTGAGTAACTTCATATATATATATATATATATGATTATTATGAATGCCCCAAACTAACATCTGCGCTTAGTGAAAATGGCGATGCATGGAGTCGTATGTGTTCCCCCGGCACAATCATTCTAGCCAGCTCGCTTACCTGCGTTTCTAGATTTCTCACACGATCACGCCCGGTCCAGAGCATACCGCTGGGGCGAGGATGGCATAGCCGGAGTCTGTGACACGCACGGCCAACTCAACATTGGATTTGCATTCTGGAACGAGAAGGAGTTGGTGCGCCAAATCTGTGTGCCAAAAGCTACATAACGCTGACTTCGTTTCTAGTGACTTCCTCAAAGAACGACTGTTTGGGCTTTCTAATCCGCAGGGAAACCATGGCGAGAGTATCAAAGAGTGTCATTTTCATCTTGACAATACCCCCTCGGTGCGTTGTTCGTTGTCGATGCGGCAGTAGAAGATTTCTGTTTGCTAATTTTCCTCCACAGCATTCCTACATGAAGTACTTGTATAAGTATCCCCAGAAGAAGTTCCCCTATCAAGATCTCCTTGACGAGAACGCGCGTCGTGGAAAGCAAGACCGTGAGTATCAGCTTCTTGATACAGGCGTGTTCAACGAAAACAGATACTGGGACATCTTTATCGAGACGGCCAAGGATGGCGACGACGAAGAGGAGCTATCCTTCCGAGTCATTGCCTATAACAGAGGTCCCGAACCGGCGCCGCTGCATATTATTCCCCATGTGTGGTTCCGCAACACGTGGACCTGGGGTTGGGAGGACAAGGAGAAGAAGCCTCTTATCAAGCAGACTGGCCCTTTGACGATCAAATCGTCGCACCACACGCTAGGTGATCGCCATGTTACTTTCTCACCGTCCCCCTCATTCAGTGAAAACGAGGAAGACATCCAGCCGCGTATGCTCTTTACAGAGAACAACACCAACAACGAATTGTTGTATGGAACCAAGAACGAGGTTCCTTATGTTAAGGATGCATTCCACCGGTATATTGTTGACGAGGAGAAAGGAGCCGTTAATCCGGACAACGAAGGCACCAAATGTGCAGCATGGTATGCCTTTGACGAGGGCGATGGTGTCCCGCCTGGCGAGTGCGCTGTCATTAGGTTCCGGTTCTCCAGGAAGAGCGAGGACTATCTCAATGAAGAGCAGCTTGATAATGTAGTTGAGCAGCGAAGAATGGAAGCGGATGATTTCTACTACCGCATCAACCCTCTTCCGATGGCTGATGACCTCAGAAACATCCAGCGGCAAGCACTAGCTGGAATGCTGTGGACAAAGCAATTCTATCATTTCATCTGGGAGCAATGGGCTAATGGTGACCCTGCCATGATGCCGCCTCCCCCCGGCAGGAAAAATGTCCGCAACCAACAATGGAAGCATATGTATCTGAACGATATCCTGTCCATGCCCGATTCATGGGAGTATCCTTTCTTTGCGGCATGGGATACTGCCTTTCATTGCATTCCATTGGCCATGGTCGACCCTGATTTTGCGAAGAAACAGCTGGACCTGCTCACGAGGGAATGGTACATGCATCCCAACGGACAGCTTCCAGCCTACGAGTGGAACTTTGGGGATGTGAATCCACCCGTGCACGCGTGGGCGGTTTTCAGGACGTTCAAAATCGAGCGTAAGATGTACGGTCGACAGGATCTCGACTTCCTGGAGCGCGTTTTCCAGAAGCTACTGCTGAATTTCACCTGGTGGGTTAACCGTAAGGATGCAGATGGCAAGAATGTGTTCGAAGGAGGGTTCTTGGGTCTCGACAACATTGGTCTTTTCAATCGTTCCGAGCCTCTTCCGACTGGCGGGGTGTTAGAACAGGCAGACAGCACTGGGTGGATGGCGTTTTATTGTCTCAACATGTTGAACATTGCTTTGGAGCTTGCGAAACATCGTCGTACATACGAGGATAGTACGTTGAGACCACCCCCCGCCCCAAATCGCATATTTAACTTCGACTAATTGTTCTCAGTTGCATCCAAATTCTTCGAGCATTTCATTCTCATCTCTGATGCCATGACATTCAGGAACAAGGAGGGAGAGAGTTCTCTGTGGAACGAAGAAGACAGGTTAGTACTGAGAACTTCATAGTTTTACATGATTGCTAACTAAGGGACGAAAAGTTTTTACTATGATGCTATCTCTTATGGAGGTCCGTGGAGCCAGCAACTCCCCGTTCGATCACTGGTTGGGTTGATCCCGTTGTATGCGGTCTTGACACTGGAGCCGGAACTTATCAACTCGTTTCCATCGTTCAAACGTCGACTCAATTGGTTTATTGAGAACAAGAATGACGTTGCAGAACGCAACATTGCCAGCATGCGCCGTCGCGGTAAAGGAGACCGCATGCTCCTGGCTCTTGTGAGCAAAGATCGCCTAGAGAAGATTCTCCGACGCATGCTCGATGAGACGGAGTTTCTGTCAGACCACGGCATCCGCTCGCTGTCCAAGTATCATAAGGAACACCCTTTCTCGATGAATGTCAATGGTCAAGAATTCGCAGTCGGCTACGTCCCCGGAGATTCGGACAGCGGACTGTTTGGCGGCAACAGCAATTGGCGCGGCCCGATTTGGATCTGTGTCAATTTCCTGCTTATCGAGTCTCTGCTGAGGTTCTACATGTTCTATGGCGATTCTTTCAAAATCGAGTGCCCGACTGGCTCTGGAGACTATATGCACCTTGGCCATGTGGCGGAAGAACTGCAACACCGGTTACAGCATTTGTACGCGAGAGACTACGATGGCCGTCGTGCTATCAACAATGGCAATGATTTGCTGGACTTCGATGAGCACTGGAGAGACTATCTGTGGTTTTATGAGTTCTTTGATGCCGACACTGGGCGAGGTTTGGGTGCATCTCATCAGTGTGGTTGGACAGGACTGCTCGCGAAGGTCATCCATGACACTGGGTATGTTCCATACCTTCCTCACATCCTCCCCTACTAGCTTCAAGCGCAACCGGTTTACTGATTACATGTTAATATAGTCTGAACTGCCGACTCCCGCAAACCCCTCGAACACCCACTAGCACAGCCGCGCATTTCTTCGACGATGTATTTCATCGTTCTGCAAAGCCACAGCAACGGCCTGGACAGCGCTGGCTACTCCGACGGTCGTCGACCAGCCGCTCAATCGGGAATCGCAGTGACTTTGAGTCTCTGATCAATGGAGATGCCGATGCTGATGTCGATGACGATGCTGCCGTACTGGAGGAAGAAAGCGTCGTCTCTACTAATGGAGCATCGGTCACGAATGGGGCCGCGGAGGAGCATTTCGGTAGTTACGTGGCAGATCAGCTAAGCCGCGTGCGCAATCATGCGCCACTGGCGGCTTATGAGGATGAGTTTTATACGCAGGCTGATTCCAATGGGACGAATGGTCGTTGATATATTCGTCGTTGATGTGGTGGTGGATGTTGTGTTGGGTTACCAAAAGAAGTATAGCATCGATACACCTGTTCGGTAGACATCTGTTTGTTGATTTTCCTTGACATATCTGGTTGTGATAGAGAAGACATGTATATGATATTGATTTGAACGTAATTCTATAGCATTGATGTACATAGTACTCCGTACATAGTAAATAGTTAGTATATGCGGCGGAGATTGGCGGAACGGCGAGTTTCGGGACCAGCGCGCCACGTGACCTAGCCAGAAGAACTTCGGGATAAACTCACCTCCAAAAACCAGCTCAGCTGCGTTATTCGACTGCCCCCGCAAACGCCCCCCCAAACGGCCCCCCTTCAATTGATATCAATTCCTCGTCCCCGGGAAAAAGGCTTTAGAGAAAATCTCGTCGCGCCATGCTGTCCTCTCGCGTCGTCGCCCGCGCTGGCCTTCGGGCCTCCAACTTCCAGATCCCTCGGTCCGTTGCTCTCGGTGGATTGAGGACGTACGCTGCTGCTGCGTCTCAGGATGTGCGACCTCCCGTTGCTCTATTCGGGGTTGATGGAACGTACGCCAATGCTTTGGTATGTATTAATCCGATGTCTACCCAGGTCATCACCCACTGAGTGCATCTACGACTACCAAAAAACTGCCACAAGAAAACATAGAATAACATAGAATCTAACTTAAAATTACAGTACACCGCCTCCGCCAAAACCTCCTCCCTCGACCAAGTCGCCAAATCGCTCTCCCAGCTCGGCGACGTCTTCAAGAAGGACCCCAAGCTCACCACCATCCTCAACGCCCCGACTCTCAGCGTCAGCGACAAGCAACAGATCATCCAGGAGCTGCAGAACGTTGCCGGCGGCGACAAGGGCGACATCATCAAGAACTTCCTCGGAGCTCTTGCGGAGCACAACCGATTGGGTCTCTTGGAGGGCGTGATTGAGAAGTTCCAGGTCTTGATTAGCGCGCACAAGGGCGAGATTGAGTTGAACATTACCAGTGCTCAGGTATGACCTCTCTCTCTCTCTCTCTCTAGCAATTTTATGAGGGCGACCCTAATATATTGTACCAGGAACTCGACAATAAGACCATCCAGCGCATCGAAAAGGCCGTTGCCAAGTCCGACTTCAGCGGCGGCAAGAAGCTCAAGGTCGTTGCAAAGGTACCTACCTACCTACCTTTATTTCATCTTTCCAGCATCTTTGAAAGAAATATCTTATTAACAGACGCAGGTCAACCCGGACGTCATCGGCGGGCTCATCGTTGAAATCGGCGACCGCACTATCGACCTCAGCGTCTCGTCCAAGATCAACCGTCTCAACAAAGCTCTTACCGACGCTGTGTAAATTATCCAATTAGTATTATTATGTTCTTATATTCTGCATCTGTCTGAACCGCGGACGGAGAAAACAATCTAGATTACTGATCGAATTGACTATTTCATTTGTTTATATTTTTTGTTATACAGCCATCTGAATGTAGCAGGTATTACCTAGGTATCGATTAAAAGGGTAAATGCCGTTCAAATAAGAAATTCCCATCCCACTATTTGTATGTAACTTAGAAAGGAAAAAAGACCCCCTCCTAGGAGAAGGAAAGACAAAACGCCCACCCAGCAGAAAATGAATAATATTAACCCATATGCGATGCATGCAATCATTCAACTCCTCTCTCTGCAAACAGAATCTCAATCACTCCTCAACATGCTCTCCACCAAATCACCCAAGGGACCCCAAAAATCCTTCCCGCTAGCGAGATTGTGCTCGTCGATAAACAGCACGTAATGCTTAAAGCTCGTATTGAGGTGCGGCTCCAGACCGAGTTTCAGAATCACGTGGTAATGGTGGCAGTAGATATGCGCATAAACGCGATATAGTCGCTTGAATAGTTGGCGGATGAGCGCTGGGAAGGTCTTTGGGAAGGGGACGCCTGTAATAACATATTAGTATATATACTTCCTATGGATGTGAAGGAAGAAGCAATACCGGTTCGGCTGGGGAACATTTGTTCGTTATCGATGTTCCCTTGAACCCAGGCCATGAGGTGCTCGATGTATTCAGGCGCGGACATTTTGGTTGGTCGTTTGTAGTTTTCAGAGTCTTGCCAGAGATATTCGAATCTTTTCAGGTCAGAATCAGTCTTGACAGACAAACAAAACAAAGAACGACTCACTCATCTGTAGCTTTCATCTCGGGACACGACTGCGGCGAGCAAAACTCCGTAATGGAGCCATAGAGCAGGTTTATCTGATTGTAAAAGTCGACAACTATCCCCATACATATACCAGTCAGCAAAAAAAGGCCAGCGAACATGCAGGCTATGGCATAGGTAATACCATTCACGGCCAACCACTCATTCACATCCTCCCCCTCAGGCAATTTGACCGCTTTCCGCAAACTTCCACTCCCCAACGTCTCCTCCGCAAACCTCCGCAGTTGGTAGCTACTTGTGCCCCTGGTCGAGCGCGGCTTGAATGGGCCCTTGGTTCGTGCGTTGCTGGGTGGTGTTAGTATTGGCAGGCTACCCTTGAGCGTGCGAACGGCTGTGGACAGGTAGAAAGGTGGCTCGACGGGCAAGCAGTGGTGATGGGCGTTGATTGTCTGGGTGGACTCTGAATGGCTGAGGCCAGTACTAGTAGTGCTAGCAGTACCGCCAGAAATGGCGCAGACTTGTGTTGTCCGGCTACTCAGGGTAGACATCGTGTTCATGGGCTCATGGATGTGGGATGTGTTGGTTGTGCTTGGGGAGGAGGGCTTGGGAATGGGGATACGCACATGGTATTCATGAAGGAAGCCATCTCTCTGACGTCGTCTAAGCCGATGCGTTGGCTTTCCTGGAATGTGCTTGTGCCTTGCTTTGCGAGGTTCTGAGGAATGCAGTGACGCTGCTGTTAGCGCATTAAATGTAGCAGTAAAGATGGCTACTCACAGATGCAACCGTTCAGACGATCCAATGAGTACTACGTAGTATTATTGTACCCGAAAATCCTCTTCAAATGATGCTAGTTTGGAATTGGAATAGACTGTAGTCTGTAGTTGATAAGTGTGGTTATATTGAATATCGTGCTTTCCCCGCTCAGCCGTTGCCCCGGTGACTGCCGGTCATGTGATCCAGTATATACTACGTATATATACTACTAACCAGCAGTGATACTAGATACAAACATAAGAATACTTAAGGACGGCCATCATATCGAGTATCCTTCGCTTTCCTCCACCAGCGGCTCGCGGACCGTCTCGCCGTAGACTATCAGAGGAATAGCAATCTCAAACGACTCGCTGGGCAAGTTCTCCAGCGCAGAAAACACCGAGCCGCGCTCGTCCTGACTGGTCAACTCCAGGAGCCTGCTGCCGGAGATATGTGCATCGGCATCGTATTTCGAATGGGTCGTGACAAACTCAAAGCGAAGATCCCAGTCCAGCGTTATGCCAGCCGTCAAGAGTGTCGGGGTCGCTGAGACGGGGATCGCGGGACTAAACACCACACGCGTAGAAAACAGGGTATTCTCGAAGTAGGATGCATAGATCCGCCGAGTAGCACGATGTATGCTTGTGTGAGACCGCAAGGCTAATGACGGGTCGACCTTTTCAGACGTCTCCAAAGTCGCCCTCAAAGAAAAGCACGGAAGTGTTGCGGATGTAAAATCAATAGTAGCGAGGATTGTCTCTCCTAGCCGATGAGCAGGCCGGTTCAGAACCACCTCTGCGATGCGCCGGCCATTCCGCGCAATGTCGAAGCGATTGGCGCTGCGGTTGGAACTGGTCACCTGGTTACTGCGGAGGATAGCAAGGTCAATAGCCTCTTTACAGGACGATGGGTGCGGCCCATTTTCAAAATACGAGTTCCTCTTTTCTAGAGGCGTCGTCATCGGTGGCACCGGGGTGCGAAGGTTTTGCGTTTGATGCGTTTCAAGGAGTTCGTCTACATACGACAGGAACTCCGGGGCCGTAGTCCAAGTCGGACCACTGATGCTTTTGTCCTTTTGAAGAGGACGTGGTCCGGGCATGACCTTTTGCACGCGTGCTTCGTCCCGCAAGAGGACATAGGGCTGCATAAGATCGTGGCCAAGAACGTCTCCTTGGTCTAGAGCAACTCTGTCAGTTCTGTTACAGCCCAAGTAATAAGGTAGTTAAAACTCACCATTCACGCCACTGAAAACTCGGAACGGGATATTGACACGGTTGACTTGCTGAGACTCCTTCGGGCCACTTGGCCGCTGTGTGCCAATCACAAGATTATAGGATATTTTGATTGCTTTTCCCTTGTGGCTAGCGGGCAGACCTTTAGGCAAGGTAAATGAGAAAGAATAAGATTTCTCCTCCCCAGGCGCCAGTCGCAGGTCAACAAAAAGAAGAGACTGTGGCGTCGAAAGCAACGGGATCGAGTTCGAGGATGTAACCCCCCTCATATCTCTCAGACCTTCGAGGTCACCGTTGGAGAGCAAGCCGCTGATAGACTCCTCAATGGCATCCCATCCAAATGCGCCCAAAAATCCGCCACTTCGACGAGGTTTCTCCTTGCTACGACCGCTAGTTTGGCCGCCAAGCACTCCTTTACGTTTCACTTCCTCAAACACCGACTGATTGATGAGCGAGCCGTCAACCGTAAACGACGCGCTTACCTGGGCATAGCCCATTAGTAAAGTGAGACAATCTTTTCTACTCGCAATTGGCTCCAAGCTTGAATAATGTCGTCGATGCTTGACCAGCGGAGCCTTTGATCGGTTTCCGCCATAGTTCGTGTACTCGGAGTCTAGCGTATCCGTTGAATTATTGCTGGCAGCGTAAAACTCTCCACTGCTTCTATTACTTCCATTCACGCTCGAACTAGAAAGTATTCTCGTTGCTGGAGCCAAATGTGCTTGCTGCGTAAGCGATGGTGGCTGCTTGGGCAGCTGTCGTAACGTCGATCCATCGTGATTTGTTGCCGTACCGTTGGATGGTGCATTGCCGTCAGTCTCGACTGTAGGATCCGGGCTCATGGGAAACTTGAAATCATTCGGTATAGGCAGAGGTCTCGTTCGGGTGCCTCCTCGCATTCTTCCTGCATTGCCTGAACCGGACTGGGCGGCTCTAAGCATCTTTTCTGCTTCCAGGCGCGGGCTTAGAGCCGATTCTGTCGAGGGGCTTCCTCGGATGGGAGGTCTACCCCTTGCTCCTCCTAAAAAAGTAATCAGTAAGCACAAGAAGATCACAGTATCGCGTCCGCTACCATACCCGAAGGCAAGAGCTCCTCCAACCCACCTGACTGGTTAGGGACGATCTGTAAACTAGCAGAACGCCCGTGAGCCCAAGGGCGTGAGCGAGAAAATTGAGCCGAAAGTGGTGATTTCTCCAGCGCAACTCCATTGTCACTTTCTATCGACAGGATCGACACGGATCTTTTGTGCTGATGGTTCGAGCCATTATTCAAATGTGACGGCGCATGCAGAGGAGGGAAGCTGTGAGCGCCGGTCAACGGGGAGCTCAGAGACGCGGAGACACGGTGTGATCCCAGTGTCGGTCGACGCGGGCTCGACGGAACCGAGCGTCGACTTCCGCCGAAAAAGAACGTAGGGGAGGAGGATTTGGCGGCATTGTAGCCATCGGGGTTGTTGAGAGCTCGAGACGACGTTCTGCGCTGGTGATGAGGATGGAGATGGAGATGCGGTGTGCTCGGCTCGGACTCGGCTATCTCTGCGACGTTCTTGAATGTAATGGTGCACTCGACATCTTCACCAGCAAAGACGGTCTGTTCTTTCCATTTGACGAACACTTGAAGGTCCGATGGCATGGCGACCATGGCAGCTTGGTCTACCGCATGGATGATGTTCGGCTAGAGCCTTTGCGCACAGGAAAAGGAGTAGCGGGGCTAAATGTAGGCGACGGTGGTCTTGCTTAACATTCTGATTGGCATGTTCCGGCAGAGCCTGAAGATCAATATGACATTAGACGAACTAGATAAGAGATGGTAGTTGAGTTGGTCGAGCGTAGTTAGTAGTCACGGAGAAGTTCAGAGCATACGTCTAGTAGTCACTCCACTCGCCGTTCTTGGGCCGAACCGAGAGCTACTAACTACGTATCTACAATCACCAACTATCACGATGCATGCATGGTTCTTAACCTAGGTACTAATTTAAGGAAAAATGCTTTCAGTCAGACTAAATGATGGATTTGCTCTATAAAATCGGCTCGTGTATATTTCATTATAAATACAAGTATCTGTCATGTTTAGCAGATCTCTACCAAACACTTCGCCAATGCGAACACTCTGTGTCCATCCACCGCAGATATATCTAGCCTGTATGAAGAAATAACCGCAGAACTACTCCAACGATGACGAGGGCGACAAGGGCGACAAGGGCGCCGATTCAATGCCAAGCTTACGCGCATCAGAGAATTTGGCAGTGCGCTCTCCTCTCTTCGGCCGCAGCCCAAGCTGTTCCATATGACTCCAGAGTCTTTCATGTCGCTTGTGCCATCGCTCTTTACGCTTCTCCCTCTCCTCTTCTGACGGCTGCCATCTGCTTTTCAGTATTCGCCTGATCGCTTCTGGCGACACCTTGAACTGGTTGGCGAGAACCGGCGTCGTCCACTCGTTGGGTTTGGTCGCATGGAGATGACGGATTGTGTCCAGAGTGTCAGGTGACAGCTTCTTGCGTGGAAACCAGCCATCCTGGAACTTCTCCTTGAGAGCCTGCTTTTGCACCTTCCACGGTTCTAGTTTCACTTTTGGGGGGGGATTCGCAGTATGCAGCGGGAGTGTCGTGTCGGCTTTCTTGCCTTTAGTCGTATTTTTCTGATTCGGTTTGGGGCTGGCCTTTTTCAGTTTTTTCGTCGTGGTTGTCGTGGTTGTCGTGGTCGCCGAAGCCTTGGAAGGCTTGGATGTACCGTCGGTCAATTCAGCCAACACATCGTTGTCTGAGCGGTTGCGAGTATTTCCGTTTAAAGATTCACCCCCTTCTTCACCTGCGCGGGTCAAGGAGGTTGAGAACAGTCTTTGTCGTAGCGAGAAGTTCTTCACTGCGATAGGGGCAAACGGTTGATGCTTGTACCGATTGTAGCAATTAATGGCGGAATTTTCCAGACGTTGCCGGGCTACTTCAGCGTGATAGATGCCTTGGATAGCATTTGAAAGGGTGAGTCTCCTTGACGCAGCACAAACCGTCATCATTTTGAAGACAGCTCGCTGCAGCTGGTGTCGATGGTCGGAGGAATCAACTTCAAAAGTTAGAGCTCGGCCAGCGCCAAAACAGGTTAGCGTTATCACTACTCTTTGCAGCCTGAGGCAGCGAGGCTCAATATTGAATATATTGACGTCTCCTACAATTTTCTTCTTATTCATTATTCTTATTCTTGTAACGGAAAGAGAAATGAGAAATCACATTAAAATATATATACTATCTAAAATGCGTGTCTAAGCAAAAATTCATACCCGCGACGAATCGCCGCGTCGCCTTCCGGTCCACCACCACCAAAGGTATCAAACAGATGCACTACGCCCTCCAGAATAGCCACATCGGCAGTGATACCATTGCGCTGCAGAGCCCGCACAGTCTCCACGCTCTGCTCCCACGGAATCAAATCGTCTGCCGTGCCGTGCAGCAAGAAGGTCGGAGTCTTGTACGTACCGCGTACGATCTGGCCGTACGGGTCCATGGCAAGCACTTTATCAGCTGGGGGCTGCGGAAGATTGTAGAAGTGATCTTCCGGCGGTGAGTTTGGATTGGCCTGAAGGAAAGCCTTGCTGGGGAGGCCGTTGAGAAGCAGTGGCAGAGTCTGGGCGCGCCAATTCATATGCAGGATAAAGCGCCATCGGGGATCCTTCAGGGACATCAACATGCCAGGGTAGTTCTTGTTCGTTGATGGGTAGTGATCGGCAATCTGTTGTTTCCCTGGTCAGCAGACTCAACGGCATTACAATAACCAATCTAGGGTTGGACCGTACTGGATGCTCTTCGACGCCCTCGAGCAAGTCATACTTGGTGTCAGGGGACTCAACAGCAGGATTCGGATAAATGGGGCTCTGCCACCCTATCAGCCAATATCAGTTAGCCACCTGCCTTACTGAAAGCAATGTTCAGTACGAAGAAGAACGTACACTCATCCTGATAGTTGCTTGGAGGGTATAGAGAGAAAATTGCCAAAGGAGGCTGCATTCCGCGAAGCAACGGGGTGTAGCCAAGAGTCAACGCAAGATGGCCTCCAGTAGACCATCCAACAACCACAACGCGAGAGGGATCTACCTCTACGGCCGGGTTATCTAGAGGTACTTCGGGGAGGCCAGTGCGAGCCCAGGCGAGGGCGTCGCATACGTCGGTCATGGGCCCATCTAAAATATTGACCTCCGGGCAGAAGCGGTACTCAACACTGACAGGGAGGAGGCCGTTGTCGAGCATGAACCGGATCTGTTTTGGGTTGACCTCCTTGCGGGTGAAGAGGCAGTGACCTCCACCATGAATCATCAAGGCTGTGACAATATAGTCAGCTTATGGACAAGATATTTTACTGAAAATATGACGAACCGATAGGCCGCTTTCCAGGAGATGCATCCTTGGGAAGGTAAATATCGGCCAACAGCTCGAGGTTGCCCTCCTTCTTATAAACAACAGTCTGGATGTCGTGCTTGGTTGAAATTTGCCTAGGGACGAATGACTCAAACTGGGCCTCAGCGTTGAAGCTGGTGATGATGCGTAGGGTGCGAGCCTCCTCAGAGGCCCCGTCAGTCCAGCTTATGTGCTTGAAGCCAGCGGTGCGCATGCTCTGTTCCCAAAATGTTTCTGTAGCAAGGACATGCTTGCGGCCGTCCTTGAAGAGCCACCATCCTTCAAGTAATCCAAAGACAAGATCGAACCAATACATATTACGAGTGAACTCCACAAGGGATACGAATCCGCCTGGCCTCAACATAGCACGTATGTTAGTACAGGAGACGGCAAGATTGCTCGTGGCATGGATACAATTAGTAGATATGACCGTGTGGAAGTGGCCATGAAATTTCTCAGGTGGATCCTTCTCAATATCCAGGGTCATGAAATCCATGTTTGAATAAGTGGAGGAAAATTTGCGGCGGGCTGCCGTCACCAGAGAGCCGGATAAATCAGTAAAGGTATAGGTGAAGGGAACATGATTTCGGGTGAGATAATCGACGACGAACTTGGTAGTGCCACCAGTACCGCCACCCAGTTCAAGGATGTTGACTGTCTCTCCAGCTGGAATGTTCGCATACGCCTTGCCCAAGAAACTCGCTAGGAGCTTGGTGATGGCTTCGTACATGGGGCCGTTGGTGTATACCTCTTCAAGGAGCTCGCGGTCTTCTTTCTTACGGAAAAGTAGCTGCAAGGGGTCTGCAGTACCAGACAGACATTCGGCCAGTTTAGACCCTGTTGTGTGTAGCAGGCGATGCTCTGAGGAATGCAGAGGGAAGTCCTGTAGAATCTTGGACAGCAGCATCGCAGACGAGGTAGGGTCTACAGGTGTCTTCGTACGGACCCAAGCGTTGCTTCCATCCTCGCGAGCAATGAGCAATCCATCCTCGAGTATATTATAGAGCTGAGCAAGTTCCATAGAGTGTTTTGGCAAGCACTGCACGGAGGGAACTTGGTCACCCTCCTGGAGCGACGCGAGAGAGCAGCCAAGCTTGGCCATTGCCTCAACCGTGTATGCTAGGACTAGTTTGGCTTGACTAGGGTAAACTTTCAGCCAGAACTTAGCAAACCCGGTCTCCTTTGTGTACACGTCGTAGTCCCATCGCGTCTCCTCGAAGGCTTTCTGGGCGCCTCTTAGTATCGCGGGTCCGGAGGACGGCGTTGGGCTCAATACGATCTTTGGTGTGGGAACAGGAAGCGAAGAGCTGGAAGGTAATTGAGAAGTAGATGAAGCAAAGTATCCTTCTTCTTCTTCTTCTTCTTCTACACCAGGAGCACTACCAGAAAGGGCAACACGCGACTGGACAAAGTCGCACAAGTCCCCGAAGCTTGGGTCAGGATTGGTGAAGTCAGTCGCATCGACAGTTGGCCCAAAGGCCTCCTTGATGTCGTTTGCTACTTCGATCCATAGCAAGGAATCTAGCCCTTCATTAACCAGGTTGGTTTGCCGTGTAAGATTGGACTCAGTCTCAAGATGAGTCGCAATAATCTTGGCTAGACGGGAGGAAACTTCGTCGATAGACGCAACAGCCATTGACGAAGTCGGAAGAAGAGCTTTACTCATGCTGCCTGCAGGGGTTCTAGCAGGGGTAGTTACTGCCGTTGCCATGGACTCGGAGGCCGTAGACGAGTCAATACTGCTGACACTGTTACTCCTATCCCTGATGGTGGACGTGGAACTCATCTCGACTGTGCCACCACATCCTCGAGACACCAGATATGTTTCCAAAGCCTTGAGATTTGGCAGATTAGCAAAATCGTCGGCAGGGATACCAAGCTTGAAATGCGTGGCAAGCTCGTTCATGACCTCGGTAATCATAAGAGAATCTACCCCAATATCGATAAGAGACGCATCATCCTTGAATTGATCCATGGGAATCTCGGCGACCCGGTTGAGAAGTGCTTTGATCTCTCCCATGATATCGCGAGCTGGCTTAATAACAGTTTGTTGACGTCTCTCGCGTGGCTGAGACTGACCCTCTACGAATCTAGCGCGAGATTCCGTAGATGATGTTCGGGCTGTAGATTGGATTTGGCGTTCAGCAGGATCTGTGATGGACTCGCCCTTGTTCGCCCTACCCAAAACCCTGGACAAGGAACTGATCAATACCCGCGTAAAGCGAGCCCCCAGAACGACAAATACTAGTTCACGAGTTGCCTTGTCGAAGACAAAGATGTTGTTTAGTATTTCGCGAGTCTCAGGCGTAGGAGAGGAGGAGGAGTAGACTACCCAAGCGCGGTTTTCACGGGCAATGGACTCGCGATACTTAGGTCCCGGAAGGATCTGGTCTACGTGCGTGCAGACGTTAACCTCATTGTCGCCACAATCCTGGAAGGAGTTGACGTGGAGACCTGAAACCTGAACAAAGTTGTCGACAGCCAAGGGCTCTGTGATGCTTTTCTCAGGTGTCTCAGACTGGAGGGTGACATGACCGGCCACCTCATTTTTCAGGGCATAAATCTCTTTGACGCCTTTGTAGTGATCTGCGTAGGTGACAACCTTGGCGAACATCTTGTAGATAACCGGTCCTTGCATGGCCTGTGTGGCATCATCACTCTTCAGTCTTTCGTACCGATTAAAACCGACAAGCTGTTCGTAGCAAGCGAAGTCATTTGCCAGTCGGCGGTCGTTCTGGGGCTTCAGCAAGATAATTCCTGTAGCATGAAGCTGAGTAGATCCACCACTGTATTCCCCCTTGGCGGCTTGGATACTGCTCATCTCAAATGACCAAGTTGGGTGGATATATCCCACATCTTGCTTCTTAAGTACGAGTCTGACGTTCTGACCAATTGCTTTTCCAAGGGGAGCTTTGATCTCTAAATCTTCGACATGTGGTATGTAATTATCAACCGGTTTGCCATCATCGCTGATCAAAATCATCGCCGCCCGCGCGACCAGTTCAACGTACAATGGTGCAGGGCACAACGGGTTTGCTAGCACTGCATGCCCATGAACGTAGAACTTGTACTCATCACTGAGAGGGTCAACTTGGAAATGGGCCACCGTATCTCTATCTTTGCCATCATAACCGATAAAAGAAAGCAGCTGCCGCGGAACGGTCTCTGTCGATGAAACAGCTGGCTGCGTGGCAGCTAGTACTACAGGAGCAGGCTCACTCCAGTCCAGCCAGTGTCTGTTCCTCTCGAACTGATAAGGAGGCAGTGAAATAATGGAGCGATAACTTGTTTTCTGGGAGCGATGAAATGGCCAGAAGGACACATTGTGCCCTGCCTTCCATAGATTGACCGTTGCGTCAACCAGGTTGCCGCCAGTAGTATTTAGCTGCATGCTTTGGAATGTATGATTTGAGGCATTTCCTGCTAGCGCACGACGAACCATATTAGTCACAGATGATGCCGAGCCTGCTTCGATCCAGGTGCATGGCCCCAAGCGGTGAGCAATACGAGCAACAGCTTCGCCGAAGTAGACGGGGGTACGGGTATGCTCGACGATACGTTCAGCGCCGAGTAGTTTGCAGCTCATATCCTTGGAACATGTCTCGATAGGAATGGTAGGGTCACGGAAATTCAGCTCATCTGAAAGTTTTGCTAGGGCTGGAAGGATAGGCTCAGTGAACACCGAGTGGAAGCCGTGAGAAACGTTCAGTTTCTTATGTTGTATGCCCCGGTCAGACACCAGCTTTTGCAAAGCTGTTATTGATGCTTCTGTTCCCACTGCCACATGCGAAGTCGGTCCGTTGTAGCAAGCAATCTCCAGCTGAACATCCTCTGCATTTTTCTTCGCAATCTCCTCAAACAGTGTTTGAAGAGTTGATGCGTCGGACTCCACGGCCAGCATGGAGCCACGTTCCACGCCCCAGAAATACTGCATCAAAGAAGCGCGTCCGCTAATGAGTTTCAGGCCATCTAGGAAAGATAGGCTTCCACAGACAGCGAGCGCAGTGAGTTCTCCGAAGCTGTGGCCGACGACTGCATCGACATGGAGACCTGAGTCAATCCATGCCTTGGCGGTGGAATACTGCAATGAATAAAGCATGCAATGAAGCTGGACAATATCAGTGACAGGCTCAGTCTGAAAGATAGCAGGATATAATCCAGGTAGTCCATTTGCATGAAGGGCTTCATCACAAGCGTCAAGATGGCTGCAAAGAAGAGTCGATGCGTTGTATACACCTCTATCCAAGCCGATCTGAGTACTCGTTTGACCGCCAAATACGAGAATAACAGGCTTTGCCGATGGAAGTTTGACATTGAAAGGACTCGTGTTGTCACATCCTGCAGCCAACACTTGGTCTAGGCTCGGCAGATCAGCAACGGTCGTTATTAGGGCATGGGGAAGGCCTCGGTTTTGTGTACGAGCGAGGTTGTAGACAACATCAGAGAGTCGCAGCGATTGCGGTTGTGCAGCGAGCCATTTCCTCAGAGCACCACAGTAGGCTGAGAGGCTAGCAGCAGAGTTTGCAGAGATCATTATTGGGTATTTGGTAAGTGCCAGATACTTGCTGTCTTCACACTCGACAATATGAGGAGGGCCGCGGACAATCATGGCGGCATTGCTCCCCGCCGCACCATAGTTGTTGATGCATGCAATAAACTCATCAGTGATCCATGGCTGTGTGGCGAGCGGGATAGCCATGTTGTCCGCATCAAGAGAATGGATTTTGGGATTGAGAGTCTGGAAGTTGGCTTGAACAGGAATAGTTTTGTGCTGCATCATCAGGATCGTCTTGATTAGGGCAGCAACACCAGAAGCCCCCTCGAGATGCCCAATGTTTCCTTTTACCGATGCCACATAGGACTTGAACTCTCGCTCTTTTCTACCGAAGACGCGCCTGATACTTTCAAATTCGATGGGATCGCCCACAGGGGTACCCTGACAGTTTATTAGCAGCGCGCATTTAGATCATCTTTTCCAACGAAAAGCTTCCACTTACAGTACCATGTGCTTCAATGTAGCCCACCCTGGCAGTGTCAACACCGGCCATATTGGATACCTTCTGGTACAATTCCACTTGAGATTCCCCATGAGGAACGGTGATATAAGTTGAGTTGTAATTTTGGTTCACAGCAGTTCCTGCTACAACTCCGAGGATGTTATCACCATCAGCAATAGCGTGCGATAGTTTCTTCAAGAAGACAAGTCCTGCTCCCTCGCCACGGCAATACCCATCCGCTTTGGCGTCAAAAGGCTTACATGAACCCGTTGCACTGAGGAAGGATGCAGCAGCCAGATTCTGATAGAAGTAGGGACTCGTATAGAGGGCCACTCCGCCAGCTAATGCCATAGAACATTCGCCGGTCTCAATTGCCTTGCACGCGTTATGGATTGCAACAGCAGACGAAGAACAGGCTGTATCAACTGTGACCGAAGGGCCGGTCCATCCGAAAAAATGGCTAATCTTGCCACTTAGAAAAGCACGAAGAGTACCTAGAGACGAAAAGGCGTTGGGTGGGTGAGTAGCCACATTGTCGTTATAATCGTTGGAACAAACGCCGACGTAGCATCCGATATTCGGCGATTTTCTAGATGACTCAGGAATGGAAAAATAGCCTGACGATTCCAAAGCCTGGTATGCAACTTCCAGGAGCAGTCTCTGCTGAGGATCCATGGATGCAGCCTCGCGTGAGGACTTCTTGAAAAACCGATGGTCGAACGCGTCAATGTCTCGGATGAAGTTTCCAAAGAACTTCAGCTTGCTGTTAGGATTGCGTGCAAACTGGCTTGACTTAAATCTCTGTTCAGGCATTTCTCGCAGTGTCGAACGCCCTTCAGTTAGCAACTCCCAAAACTCAGCCGTGGAGTCTGCCTCAGGGAATCTACAACCCATGCCAATGACTGCAACTGCGTGATCTGAATAAAGAGACCCATTCTCAGTGGAAGCGTTGGAATCACCTGAAGGTGTTAAAATCCTCCCTGTCTGATCAATCGTGGCATCAATGCTGGTGCCTTCTGTGATAGGTTGAAATAATTCCTTAGCCCTGTCAATCCGCAGACTGTATTGACGAGTGATAGAGGAAGGAAAGTAATCCACGAGCCCGAATGACACAGCTAGTGGGGATTTCGAGGCAACGCAAAGCTGTGATACTGCATTCTCTATTGTAGACCTCCAGTCGGCAACATGGACTAGGATGCAGTCTATTGCGTGATGGTGCAGATACCCGTCGGTAATCTCTCTTCCATTCGCATTGGAACGAACTGGAGTAAGCAACTTGTTGTCCTGACCATGGAAGTTCAGGCCCGGTCGAGTATGACTGAAAGCTTTTAGTTCCTCAGCGAACTCCAGGTTGGAAGTCGAGTGGCACCGGCCATCCAGACCGGTGGGTTTGAAGATCAGACCCGCTGAAGTGAGATCGGTAGTGATGGCTTCGAGATCCGACTTTGAAACAATCACGTTGATATCTGTATAATCTCTCAAGACGGAAATGTAGGCCTACATAAGCAGTGGTTAAACATATACAAACCAAATAACAACAGCAAGCACGAAACTCACTGTGGGATAGTCGAGCAAGATATTCAGCAGCTTCTCATGCATAATATCGTCCTTCCACCGTAAAGAAAGCGAAGTGCTGCCACTAGAAGTATCCTGCATGGCATCTCCGCAGTCAATATAGGCACCAATACAGGCCGCCAGCCGAAGAGCAACAGCACCCATGGTGACCATCTCGTTTTCATTTTTGGAGCTAGCCACTGCAATGGCGCTCAAAAGACCCATGCAGAATCCTTGAATTCCGCCAGCGAGCTGGCTGTTTGCTAGCACCTGAGCATGTGTGGTTTTGCTTCCATCCAGGTAGTTGATGTATTGAACTATGTGGATTATGACCGTCATAGGCATGCTAAGGACGTTAGGAGGAGTGGAAGAGACAAAGATCGTTCCGTGTTCAAGCCATGCCTGGAGCCGCCGGATATTGTCAAGCCAGGGGACCTGTTTTAGACGAGGATTTTGATCGGCCAGAGCAATTGCTAATGTAGGCAGCTCCTCAATGGCAGTAACTATATTTTGAAGTCGGGCATCAGATAGAAGTTTGGAGCGCAACTGATCCAGATATTCAGCGCTGGGCCAGTCGGTCTGAGGGCCAAAAACAAGCAGTGAAGGAGTGGACATGGTTCCTTTATGTAATCGAGCAAATCTAGTAAACAGAAAAGGGAAAGGTGGTCAACCTTTGAACAAGTTTGTTCGTGGTTGAATGGGAAAGGAAAAGGCTATAGTTGAAAATCTTTGCATTTAAATGTTGAATGGATGATGACAAGGGACAAGAGAAGGCTCTTCATGATACATATATATGATATACTTGTATTGTTCCATTTGGTAGCGGACTCACCATGTATGTTTACTCCAAATGCGCCGGTTTGAGAAAGGGGTCGCCACCACCACTCGGGTCCAAGTTCAGCTAGTACTCGGCCTTACAACGATCCACCAGGACAGGTAGTAGCCGGAAAATGTCTAGGCATATTTTTCTTTTTCTGTTCCGGCTTAGTTAAGCTGCAGACTTGCACGTTGCCAGCAGATGGTTCTTGTGGAGTGGGCCGAAGGATACAAGATATGCCGTCTTAATGCTTATACAGCTCGGTTCCCCAGTCTCACTGTCAATCGTCTGATGCAGTTTGTCTTAGGTTTCTCACTGAATTCCTGAGGTCGGTACTGGCAAACAAAGATATTGCCCTAGCATGAAATAGTGGAATATATCCGGACGGGGTAAACATATACTTGCTAATAATAACAACGTATTTAGAGATTATCTATTTGTCATACTACATTTTGCACTGCTGCATCCCATTGAGGCTATTTTAAAAAGGACAGTTAGCGAATGTCTCCAACTCCCAACAAAACGACGTTGTAGATACTCACCCAGTCGATATTGTCGGAAAAGTCCCAAATGTTAGTAGTCATCGTGATGTCTCCTGGGAGATCCGAAGTGGGGAGTGGAATCTCCATTTGCATTGGGATGGTGGTGCTTTGAAACGATAGATAATCCGGCTGATCGATAGATGGGCTAGCCACAAAGCCATACTGATCATCTACTCGCTCATCTTTATTAGTCTTACAAACAAAAAAAAAAGGTATATGGGGATCCAGATAATGAACAGACCTAGAGTCTTTTGTTGAGAATAAGTATATGCTGTAGAAAGCGTACCAATGATGGCTTCTGGGCTTCGAGAAGAGCTTTGACTATCATTGGCCGAAGGAGTCGCTGTGCTAAGCCCTGGGACATTCAGCTTGTCTAACATGATGCTAATCGAGCGCCATGCCTGCATAGCCTCTGCGGAGTGGTCTTTAGACTTGTTCCAGATTTGATGAGAAGTCTGTAGAGCAAGCTGGAACTCCTCCCTGGAGTGGTTGTCCTCTGCAGCTCGATCCCCATTCTGGGAAAGATAATGGAGTTCCAAGCAAAGAATCATCGCTGCCAGAATGAAATCATGAGTCGTCAGTGACGTGACAAACCATCGACTCTGACATAGCACCCCTCCTGGCTGAACCTGTTCATCAATCGTGGCTTGGTGGCGAAGTAATGTTAACGCCGCATCAATACAGATCCGCCTGGAATATCTATATCGAGGATCTGAGCGGCCTTCGCTGAGATGATTGCGATGCAACACACAACGAGACTTCTGATAAAGAATCTCCAGATTGTACCGACGCATGATACTTTGCGGCAGCTCGGTCACGGACTGTCCGACGCTGCGAAATCGAAGATGCGCCGGGCATGCAGCGTACGCTTCGTTTAGCTGCTTGTCCAACTGAAGCACTGATTGATATGAGGTTGGTTCCGTAAACGCGACATGATCGGCAATTAGCCCAAACACATCGGCAATTTGACCTTTAGCAATCAGATACGAGACTGGCGTAAAGACACTGTCGGGACGAGGAGGTGATAAAGTCTCGGAGTTTTCATCGAAGTCCTCATCCAGTAAATTGCGAGGGGGCTGCGTATCTGCAAGGCCCTTGTGGATCATGCGAGGGAGCCCCATCTGGAAGGAGAATAACGAATCCAACTGCGACATGAGAGCCCAAATCCGCCGTCGCATCTCTGCATCGAAACACGATATGCCCTTGTATCGCGCACTGTCACGGTGAATTCCGGCCCGCATTGCCAGTCGCAGAGCCATTCCCATCAATAGCCAAATCTCATGTTGTGCATCCGCACTGCGGAAATATTCTGTTTGGATGTACAGGAGCAACGCTTCAATAGTGTATTTGGCAGGTGTGGTATATTTACCATGAATCAGACAGTAGGCAGCCTGCACACGGAAATTACTGCACACTTCTTGCGGGTCACCGATAGGATCGGGGGCCTCTCCTTCGGAACGCTGGTGAAGGTGTATTGCCAGACACATGATGCTGAAGAGGATACTCAACCAAGTGAGGCTTACGTTCTCTGGTTGGAGCCAAAAACGATCATACTATGTTACAATTAGCACGTACCATCGGGTTTGATATGGAGAGCACTCAGACCTCTTTTTGGAAGGTAGGACCGTGAACCAACACTGTGATCAAAAAAGTATGAGTATTCAGAAGTCACTATTCTTGTTAAATAGGAGACATTAAACCTACGGACTCCTGGTTCCATGGAATTGAAGAACCGTGATACTAAACGATCCACTATAGGCCTCGACGGGACAAATTCTAGGATAGCGGCCTTTCCACCTGGAGGAGTCATTCCCAGCAAAAGAGCAGAACCTTGAGCAACATTCTCCACGGCGGGGCTTCGAGAGAAGGAGGATTCTGTCTCGACGCAATCTCTGATCTCAGCAATCTGCGAGTAGTGAAGTCAGCAAGTCATAGTTTAGCAAGAGGCCGATATAAATAATATACACTGTGTTGAAGAGCCGCCCAGTGTGCCCCGGAGACATAGGTTATGCTGGTGTCTCCCATTTCCACTCTACCCAGCGCGCTGGTAATGGCATTGTTGTCACTACTATCTAGTGTAGTGCGCTGTTGCCCCTCATGCGCCGAGTTTTGCGTGGGCTGCACGTTCTCGCCGCGTCCCAGGACATTCACCAACTCTTCTAGCTGCCGTATGCGCTGGTTTAACTGCTTGGCTGAAGAGTTGTGGCTATTACGAGGAGCCGTCGGAGCTGGATTGGCGTAGGCGCAGTGCAAGCGACGCTTAACGCAGCTACTGCACGGACGGAGACGGTCGCATCGTAACCTAAAGCATATATTTATTAATATCGCTTTGGCCTGGTTGGTTGGGCAGAGCTCCAAGGGTTCATCACTTTTTCTGTCTGCAGAACGTGCACGAGAGAATGCTTCGAACAGCAGGAGAGCGACCTTGGTCTATCTCCATATCTACGCAGTGTGCATTTACCGACTTATCAAATGAGAGACCCAAGACAGGGCGTGAAAAATTGGTAGCTAATACATGAACGGTCTTTGTTTGACGTTGTTCGAGGCATACCATGTAGACCGCAACAACATTTCTCCGAGCAGCACCTGTTTCTGCCTTAGGCAGCAATATACATAGTCTTTCCAGTCCAGCCAATTGCATTGCTTTCAACTCGCAACGTTGAACCGTTGATAGTCTACGGCAATAACTACGTGCAAACAGCTTGCACTTTAACATATCTGAAGTCCACCTGGGCATCTTTAGCATCTAGATGCAAACCTAGCCTACGGATATGTACATATGTATACTATGGATATATGATAAGCTAGGTGGAATTGATCCACAACTATGTACGTTGTACCGTGTACGCGGGTCCTAGAAATAGGCCTTGGCCTTAGTGTATAATCATAGGTAGATTCTGAAGATGATTGGTTGATAATCAGATGTGCCGATCTGGATCGGACAACTAGTTGGATAATAGAGAGCACTCTGATCTAGAGACGGCATTTATGCAGATAGATCGATCAATTTACCAATTTAAGTATGTAGTCCGCAAAGCCATCCTTAGTGTACAGCAAGCAATATCGTGACATGGGATTCGGAGTATCTTGAATGATGACTGCTGTGTAAAATTAATCGGGGTCGATTATAGATAGATTATCACACTATAGCTGCCGAGTTACCAGATGATTCGCTACCTAATTTGGAAGCCCTGCATACTTCAATGTTGATTATTCAACGTTCCTACTAACATGGGCAGGCAATCTAGGCTTTATTTTAAAGAACTCGTATTCTTCTTGCACATTTAGGTGGTCGGTTCTCAATGCCTTCGTAGCTCGTACTCACTCGGATCAAAAATCTCGTATATGCAAGTAGTATTGTCTGTCCTAGCTCATATGACCAGCCAATCGGGCTTTCATAAGGGACTATATCGATTGCAGTAAGTTTAACTTTTAACTATCTAGTAGCTACTTTTTGAGTCAAGATCTGAAGGCCTCGCGTCAGCACAAAACTGACTAAGAGGCACAGCTCAATTTCACCAATCTCTCTTTGTAAGACTAAACTATTTAATATCCATATTTGTGGCACAACTCTGGCAGGTCGTTCAAAGAACTACGACGAAAAAAATCTCCTAAGATGAATTCAAACATCTCCACCACTCCTCTTTACTCCTCTACGCTCCTGGACATCAATGCAACCGACCAATCTTTCAGAAGGGACATCGAGGATAGCCCTAATGACATGGATATTGTCTCTCTTGCGTTGCACGCTCAATCATCGTTCGACATTGGGGACTTCAATCCCCCGTGCCTGTCAGCGCAAGTTACCCCGAGCCCCGTCTTTGGCATGGCAATCCAAACCAATGATTCCGCCGCGTCATTTCTACCCAAATCAACTCCACTCAACCTGGACTGCCCTTTCCTTGATGGGCCCCACGGTTCAGCTGCGCTAGCACTCCCAGTTGATATGCCAGATACCGACAAAAACGTGGGCAACGAAGGTTACACGGGTAGTACTGCTCAAAGCGGGGGCCAGAAACGCAGTAAACTCGTGCTTGAGAGTGTTAGCTACAGGGTTATGATGGAAATCATGCAGGTTATCTTCGTTTCTAATTCGCAGGTCAAGATGAGCCTGCGCAGTCAGATTGACTAAAGTTCGGTCATTGACCGAGTTCTTTGCACGACCACGTGTCTTTGAAATGATGGATGTGTGTGCCCTGCATTACGGCGTGTTCTCCTATTGTTCCCCCAGATACATGGACATGTAGACCTTGTTTTGTATTACGATATAAACACAATCTAGAGTCTTATTAGACTTCTCTAATTCTATCAGGCTAGGTAATATCACTACACGTGCGGATTAGATGTTTGTAAGAAAAAATTTTCCATACAGAATATCATAGCGGAAATGGGTACCTAGGTATTTCAGGTTACAACAAGGTTTTTACTGTTGCGTAACGTCTCCTCTATGCCCTTGCTTATACATGTAGTTACATATGCTGTAGGCACACACACCTAAATTTATAGATTAGTAATATGTTTCAATGGGGTTAATTAAAGACACTCGCTTGGGTATTAGATACAGATTTCTAGATTAGTATATATCTAGCCCTATATAGATATGTCTCGGTTTAGCGTTATACCCTAATATATAGTATATAGCTAAATTTATTAGGTTTTCATTAAAGTTATCTACTACTATTAACCGCGTAATACGTATATCTTTAATATCTTTAATATGTGGAGTTGCTTCCTACCTGTTTCCTGATTAGGAAACGTCGCGCAATGGTAACCCGAAGTGGCGGGCCCATTTTCCGCTATGGTACCTAGCTATAAGATAGATGATAAAATGGTATACCTCAGCTGCCAGTTGCTTCGTCATTCACTTGTTCTGGTTAAAATCTCGATACTTTCGCTTATTTGCTCTTTTTTTTTTCGCTTAAGTTGACTAGCCCTAAAACAGGCAAGACGATCAATTGAATCAGATCCTCGTGTTAGAATTGGAATATTACGCCGATGACCTCGGGAGGCTGAGGAGGAGCTACCTGCAGAAGACTCTGTTCAACACGCTCTGACGTACAATAATGCTATTATAGACTGCAAGTATTCAAATACAGCATGATCAGTAATCTCGAAGTATCCCCGGAAGTACATATCCTGAAGCACGGACATATGTCAAAGTAGAATTACGCTCGGTATCCATGGATGGCTCTATTCGAAACCCCCATCGTGCGTCTCTCCACCCAGAATACAAGGCGCCATATCCACGTGCACCTATGAGCCTTGCACACAAGGCGTCCATGAACTAGCGTATATTTTGTAACTGTTATCAGACAGGGCTTATGTTATCCCCTCCTGATCCATGGATGTGGCTCGACCATTTATCGCCTGCTGTCAAAGCCATACATTTACATAGTTAGTTGCACTGGTGCAAGGTTAGACGTGGTTCTGGCCTACCTCTTATGAGAAAATCTGCGGGCAGGGACTTTAGCCGGCATATTTGATCTTGATACGCTCAACGATATGAGTAATATAGGTCGCGCAAAGAGATACTGGACCGAAGAAGAGGATGGGATTCTGCATCGGGAGGCATCCTGGCAGTGTAAGTCAACTTGCCGCTTTTAGATGTTTCATTTTTACCGTCAATATCAAATACTAATACTATTTATACTAACAGTAGAGAGCCTGGGAGCAATCAAACACTGGAACCAAATTGCCTCGAAATTGCCTGGACGAACAAATAAAGATTGCCGTAAACGATGGACGAAAGTAAGCACGAATGTCAACAAAGGACCCTGGAGCGCCGAAGAGGACGGTCGATTGAGGGAGGGCGTGAAACAATATGGACCTTGGTCTGTCTTTTCATTCCATATCTAATCGTCTGGATACAATAACCAACAATTTTTTTTTACCACAGCTGGACACAGGTTGCACAAACCGTCGAAACGAGACATGCAGACCGTAAGCAGATATACTAAACCCAGTGGTCTCTTTTTGTGATTCTCTGTTCCGCAATTTACTAACCGCTACCAGAATGTGCCAAGCGATGGTATCACTTTCTAGACCCATGCCTGACACACGAGCAATGGGACAAGGGCCAGGATGAACGGCTTTTGGCCGCAGTGAGCTCGCAAGGTCGGTGCTGGAAAGCAATCAGTGAGACCGAGTTTCCATATAGATCTCCGACGGATTTGAAGAACAGGTGAGTCACCGCCTACCTAGGTAAAGTGATTGTGATATCAACTCCGGGAAGGCCCTGACGAAGATAGATACATTATTATTCAGCGAAAAATGAAACAAGATGAGGCCAGAAAGCCTAAACCAAAAGCTCCGACTAACGGCTCGATTTCTCACTCGGTCAACAAGGCAAGCGTAGAATCTGACCAGGAACAAATTCTTTCAAGCTCTTCCTCGACAGACAACGACGCCAATCCAATTCCAGATGATGGTGGTGTGCATGATTTTATATTCCTCGACTCCCTGACTCAGCAGATCATAGATGGAACATCGATCTCAGCTAACCCTGATTTCTCTGAGCTATTCCCTGCACATCTTGACTTTTCACATCCTCTTCCAGCACCTGAGATCTCACTTCACGGTCTGCCTCCAACTTCGAGTGAAGTTGACATGAACAACCTTCTTCCGATGGCCGGAACAAACTTTTCTTCTTTTCTTTCGGGCTACGGGCCAGATATATGGCAAGATGATGCAGGTAAATTCACGATGGAATTGGAAGATCTTGAACCTGAAACACTGAATCGTATCATGTCGGTTCTATTGACATGTCGCGAGCGCTTGAATATAAAGTTTGTTCGTAGTCACGATGTATAGATAGTGACTGTTTTCTTTTGGTGCCCCAGGCACCACTTGATCCACCCGCAGATAGCTTCTCTGCAGGATCTCGCTTACTGAGATCCTACACACACACAATCCATCTGAGATCATTCTCACCAACATTTCCCTACGGCGTCTAGCTAGATTTTCCTTATTTAGTTATCATGATACAACATTTAATGCCATACCTAGGTATAATGAACAGTTAAAGCCAAATTCATGAGTCTTACAGAAGCTTGATATACTTAAAATGGGAATGGTTATCTTCTATTGTTTCTAAAGCTCTCGCCGTGTGGGAGTCGGGTATGATTCCTGTAGCTGTTACGATTAAGTCAATTTTTTCTTTCTAAATATGTTTATAGGGAACTTATTTAACTACTCAGTATTGATAATTAGATACGATATTCTAGGCTAACGGCTCATAATGTCCAATCGAAAACTGAATCTGGGGTGTATCTCTAAGAACAACAAACACATACATAAGGAAAAAAAATCACGAACACTGACTTGGTAGCCCGGTATTTACTCGTATGGCGAAGTCTCCTTCTCACACCAAGTCCAAAATTTCTCTGCAGCGCTAGTTCCGCCCGAGGCAGAAGACAATCCTTTCTCAATATGGGCAGGCACAGTACCGAAGCGGCCCCAAGGAAGGATGAACGCTCCGTTCTTCTTGGCTGTCACTTGTGGCGACAGAGCAGCGAAAAGCTCACTGTATGCGCCGTATCGAGGACCCTTGAATAAAATACCCTGGAGTTTCTAGTTAGTTCTGCATGCATAGAAATGGCCTAAAAGGAAGGTCTATACCATGATGACGCCCTGGATCGCTGGGCCATGTCTCTGTAACTCTGTCTTCATGAGGCCAGGGTTAACAGCCTATGAAATCATTAGCTTTCAATAAGGTATGGTTAATGGCAAGGAAGAGAAGAATGAGATACGTACTAAACTGATGATACCGTCACTGCCGTAGTGTTTTGCCATTTCGCTAGCTATGAAGAGATTGCCAACTTTGCTTTGCATGTAGTTTTCCATGGCGTTCTTCAATACTTGCGGTCCGCCAGACCGAGAGTCAAATACGATTCCACCCTTCACCACACCAGCCGTAAGCATGGAGGAAAGCCAAACAACGCGGACGCTATCAGCTGGGGCGCTCTGGGCAGTGCGTTTGAGTATCGGAAGGAGAAGTTTCATGAAGAGAAATGGGCCAAGGCAATTCGTTCCCATTTCGAGATCGTGTCCCTAAATGAGATATTTCTGATTTAGTTTGATTACTTTTTGGTATTCTGGGGGTTGGAAATAAATCATAATCATACCAACTTTGTTTTGCTGCCAGCTGGGGGTGTCATCACTCCTGCATTCTGTATGAGGATATCGAGTCTCGACTCTTGGCCCAAGAACTCGTTTGCGCTAGCTTTGATGCTGCTCAAGTTGGATAGATCAAGCGCGAGGAACACAAGACGGCCGCGGCTGTTTGCGCCTTCGGGAGACTTCTTGATCGCAGCGATGGCCTCGTTTGCCTTATCGGCAGAGCGTGCTGCGATGTAGACGGTTGCATTTTTCGAGTACAGAATGGAAGCAGTTTGGAAGCCGACGCCGGAGGTTGATCCCGTTACAATCACGACTTTTCCGTGCAGATCGGGAATGTTTCTCTCCACGAAAGTGGGAGTAGGAGGGAAGAGTTCTTTGAGTGGAGGACCCATTGCGAGACAATAGAACTTGAGCAAAAGAGGAACTGAAGTTTCTGTAATGCAAGTAGCTCTAGCAGAGGCTTCCTAGGTATTACTGAAATATTTACAGAAGAGAAAATCTCAGGATCTACAGTAGGTCTTAATATGTCCATTGTGTGACACTACCCGGAGAAGGAACCACGGACTCCGCCATAGCTCCAAACAATTACATTGAGTAGCTCCAGGCAACCACCTCCGGGATGCAGGAAAGTCCCTATCAAAGACCAGAAAAACGTCACGACTTAAGCTGTGTAGCTGCTCCGAGCCCGAGTGCGGAATGGAGCAGAGAATTAAACTACCCCAGATCCGGGGCGCGCTAGCATTTCCGGTCCGGCGCTAGGGAGTCCGATCCGGCGCTAAGAAAGCCAAGCGGAACGTACTATAGTACAACTACATTTGGTTTTGCTTTGCTGTTATTCTTTGGTGTATACATACGGAGTAGTTGAATGGCCGATTATTGTATATTTTGCTGCGTGATAAGTTTGTATTTGTATGAAGTGTTTGTTTTATTTTCCTTGTTCTGACACTCCATATATGGTTTCATGCTGGATGTGCATTGTGTGACGTTGTATTTCAATTTACAAGACAAGCCACTAGTGGGTCCTTAGGGCTAGGGCTAGGGCTAGCAACTGTCTGGCCACGATAGGTGTCAAAATTTCATGCATTGATAATGAAACGGCAAAGAAATTATTATCTGTAAGTTAATTACACGGTAGACTTCGACTCAAATCTAAAAGCCACACTTGCTACTACGATGTAAACGCGAATAATCTGAAAGTCTCAGCCTACGCCGCCATAGCGGTGAGTTCTATGCCCTTGACGCTCCTCCACTCCACTCCCACGGCTCCAAGCAGCGTCAGGCAAGACATTATTAGCGCAACCTGGAAAGTCTTGACAAGCGCATCGTTGTAAACGACTAACACTTGTTCAAGGTACTGCGACGGGACCACGGCACGCAGTCCAGTAGCACCGGCACTTGAAATCGTGGAAGGGTTCAAGTTTGGGACCTGTTGCACGATCCCGCTGATCAATTTGTTCGTAAACATGTTCTCTGCAACTGTGACGAAAATGGAGCCGCCCAGCAATTGGACAAACATGACGACGGCTGTGCCCGTGGGAACGTCCGGGGCAGGCAATATCGTCTGTGCGGCCACTGTCATCTGCTGGAACCCAAATCCAGAGCCCAACCCAAAGATAATCTGGTATCCAATCCAGGTGTGTGCGGGAGTGTCAACATGGAAAGTTGTAATGAGGCCTGCTCCGACGGACAAGAAGACGACAGACAACATCACGAAAGGCATGTAATGACCGATCCGGGTGGTAAGTACGCCCGCTATAACAGTGCCGATTGCTTGAGCGAGAATGAGCGGCAAACTGTCGATTCCAGACTGCGTGGTTGAAGTATTCTTGATGGCCTGGAAATAAATCGGAATGTAGTAAACGAAAATGAAGAAGGCGGCTCCGATACAGAACGAGAAGATGCTGCCAAACGCCATCGAGCGTTGTTTCGCAATGCGAGGGGGCACTGAAGTTATCATATGATTAATAGTTGCGGAATAAAAATGACACTCCATTTATTTCTCTCACCTGTAGCATCACTTCCATTCCAGATCTGGACCACAACGAATCCAATAAGCAGAACTCCGAAGACGACGAACAAAGCAATGACTCGAGCATCAGACCAGGGGTAAGTTGTACCGCCCCACTGAATAGCCAGTAGCAGGCAGACCATGGAAGGAACGAAAAGAAAACTGCCGATGATGTCGTACTGCCGAATACGATCCATGAGCGTCGCATTGTCCTTCTCATTTGGTTTGCGCGGTTTCACTGTAAGAAAGAACAGAACTATGACCGCAGCAGCGCCCCTATCGTTGCATGTTATCAATTTCAGCCGTTAACAATCCGAGAAAAAAGAGATTCTTACCCGAGTGGAAGGTTGATGTAAAAGCACCAGCGCCAGGTGACATACTCAGTGAACGCACCGCCGAGCTACCATCTTTTGTTAGCGAACCGACTTCATCCTTGACAGGGAAAAAAAGAAAGAAGACATACCAGAGGCCCAGCGACAGATGCAATGCCATACATTCCTCCAATCATGCCAGTAAATGCTGGCCGCCGCTCATTTGTCACCTTCTCCGCCACAATGATCATAGACCCATTCAACAGCCCGGCAGCGCCTAATCCTGCAATAGCTCGACCAACAATGAATGCAACCGACGAGGGCGCAACACCACAAATCAGGGACCCTAGCTCGAAGATAAACAGCGCGATCAGAAACGTCCATTTTTTGTTCAGGTGTGTGTAGAGTTTGCCGTAAAACAATTGGAATGCTAGTGTTGAGACTTTCGTGAGCTTTTTACCCAAATATTAATCCTCATACAAACGAGGGAAAGGCTTACAGCAGGTGGTCAGTAAGTAGGCAGACCCGTACCAGCCAACATCACCAAGAGCATGGAACCGATCGCTGATTTCCGGTATCGCTGTTGCAATAATCTATGTATCGTTGTTTGTTAGTTTGTGTGCAAAACAAAGAAGTGGTAAACAGAGTCAGCGTACAGTGTTGTCTAAGGCGACGCAAAACACAGTCATACATAGAGCTAGCATAATAGTTGCCAGCTTGAGCCCCCGGGGGTAATCATTGTCAACGAGGGTATCCACAACCGCCTCCTCCATTTTTGAGTGTTCTACAGACATATGGGCACAGGAGACTGAGGATCCAGAGTTTTGTAAAACAAGAAACGGAATTCGTTTTGTCGCCCTCAGTTGACTAGTCAAGCAGCTTCATGTTATATGTTCAGGCTGTAAATACCATACGTAATTAGGGCTTCTGCTGCCCTGATCCGGAGTCCGGTCCGGTATCGTGTTACATACATACAATACATACAGACTGTACGTCTTGCTTGTGTCTATTGTAATTTTAACCTGCACAAAAGACAAATTTGGAGTAGTTAGGTCAGCTTTAACTGGTTTGCTTTGTATGACATGTAGGTAGGCATCAGTGCCTGGGGACTTATTTTGCATCCGTACTCGGGTCCAAGGTGGTTTATACCCAGGTACATGGTTAATGTAATCTCTAAATTCAAGAAGCAGCGTCCCAGCAACCTATATATTATACCTATAGCCGCCTATGTATCTAGTGTAAACGGACACGTAGGTTAAAAAAGATTAATGACTACATAATATCGAGAATCTAGTGATGGGTCTATTCACCACCGCTCTGGTTTTCATACCACTTAGCATTGCCTGTTGGGCGTTGCAATCGTACCTGCGACTGCGACACATACCCGGACCCTTCCTAGCTGCCTGGACTAACCTTCCACGAGTCTTTTGGGTATTGAGCAATCGAGCACATTCCATTCATATTAGCCTCCACCGGAAATATGGCAGACTGGTCCGGTTTGGACCAAACATGATCTCCGTGAGCGACCCGGCGGAGATCTCGCAGATCTACGGATTTAGTGGAAAATTCCGCAAGGCACGTATTACCCTTCAATTCCAACACTTCTAGTAACTGCCAGTAAAAGGGGGCGAAGGAGGGGGAGTGCAAGTAGGCAACGGCCAAAACTAACTGACCGAAAAATAGTCCGACTTCTACCATGTCCTACTGTTCTATGCCCGTGGTAAACCAGTCCCTACAATTTTCGCAACGCAAGATGAGGACCTTCATCGTATGCTCAAACGGCCTATCGCAGGCATCTACTCCACCAGCAACTTGATGTCTTTCGAGCGCTATGTGGACTCGACCATGCATTTCTTCTTCGAACAGCTCGATACACGATTTGAAAGTACAAAATCTGTCTGCGACTTTGGAACCTGGCTGCAATATTTTGCTTTTGACGTGATTGGCGAGCTGACATTTTCAAAACGTCTGGGCTTCCTTGAGCGTGGAGATGACGTCGAGGGAATAACGGAGGCTATCTGGTCGTATTTTAAGACGGCCTCGCCGGTGAGACTTCCTCATGCTTTCTCACTCGCGCATTAAATCTGACTATTACATATATCTAAAGGTCTCGCAAATCCCTTGGGTAGACTGGCTTTGGGTAAAGAATCCCGCAAAGCAATATCTTTCCCAAGCCGTCAAGCCAAATCCCATTGTAGCTTTTGGCGTTGACCGCGCTAAAGAGCGACAAGAACCGGGAGAAAAATCGGATTTCAATAGTCGTGACTTCCTGTCTCGATTCCTTCAGGCGTTAGAGAAAGATAAAAGTATTCCTTCGTGGTAAATATAGCGTATCAAAGATGAGCATGGCTCGGTGATTAACATTTTATAGGGCTCTCACAGCATGGACAACATCCAATGTCACTGCTGGTAGTGACACGACAGCCATACTTCTCCGCACCATATTCCATGAATTGTTAACACATCCCACCACGCTAACTCGTCTTCAAAATGAACTTGAGGTGGCTGCAAGCGAAGGCAGATTATCCGAGCTGGTCACTTGGAAAGAGTCTCGTGAACTTCCTTATCTAGACGCCTGCATTAAAGAAGCAGGCCGGTTACACCCTCCCTTCGGCTTGCCATTGGAACGAGTCGTTCCACCCGAGGGAGCAATTATATGTGGAGAACGCTTTGAGGCGGGAACTGTAGTCGGAATTAGCCCCTGGGTTGTACATCGTGATGAAGCAACTTTTGGTTCAGATAGCGATTCGTGGAGGCCGGAGCGTTGGTTGTGTGAAGATGATAAGAGGCACAAGATGGAACATGCCTTAATGACGGTATGTGTTCTTTCTCGTTTTTTCTATCTCTTTAAAAACATGACCTTTATATTTCCTGTGCACATATCTTATTGTCCGATGGCTGACTTGAGCTAGTTCGGTGCCGGCCACCGATCCTGTATTGGGAAGAATATATCTTACTTGGAGATATACAAACTAGTTCCTACACTGCTGCTCAGATATAAAATTGACCTCGCTGATCCCACTGATAGTAAATGGGTTGTTGAGAACAGGTGGTTCGTTAACCAGACAGGGTTGAACGTGCGATTTACCCGGAGAAAGTAGAATTTTTGGCCAGTGTCTAGAGAAATATCGGATTTAGAACAGTGTTATATGTTGAAAATTGGATTTAGAACTTGTTTAGCTCTTGATTCTGCTAGTCTTTATAAAATACTTAAAGTCTAGTTCGCAGATTGAAGATCACCTTGGTATCTGACGTGGACGTAGCAGGTAGGTATAAAAGGAATTTTTACAGTTGACGGATGGAAGGGCGTAAAATATGAATTAAGGTCATATCATCAAATGAGTCACAAATATTTTGGATTTCCATCTTGACTCCAAAAACTAATGGTAGCTAGCAGCAGTAATTCGTGGGAATGTATAAAAATAACAACATCTAAGAAATAGTTATATGTAAACAAGTTGCTGAAATTCTGGCGTCTCAGTCAGTCTTCTTCTCACCATAACTCGACGACATTCTTGCAAGCATATGTCCTTCAACAGTAAGAACCTTTCCTTCCTTTTCCGCAGATTTGCTTCCATCCAATGGTAGTAGTTCACAGTCAAGATTGCCGTCAAAAAAGAAAACCACACTGTAGCGATCATGTGGATTGTGGTTCAGAACACGGTGCACACTGCTCTTGTACAGCCCACCAGTCCACTTACTCAACATATCGCCGACGTTAACGACATAGGAATCGGTAGTTGGAGGAACAGCAAACCACTCTCCCGTATCCTGGTTCAGGACTTGAAGGCCTGCATTCCCATCTTGAAGCAGTAGAGTAATAGCACCGAAGTCCGTGTGCTCACTGCTTCCTAACTGCCTCTTCTTACCAACGGTATCCGCAGGAGTGGGTGGGTAATGTAGTAGACGCAGTGGACATACAGGATCGTTGGATTTGAAATAGTCGAAGACGTTCGGGCCATACGGCAGCGTTGCAGCGATGAGGTCCAGCACAGTGCTGGAGAGATTAACCATGGCTTTGTAGTACTCTTCCATGGGCCGTTGAAATTCATCATGGTTGATCAGTTCCTGAGAAGGCCAGACATTACGACCAATATAAAATCGGCCGATGCGTGGATCGTCTTCCGGGTAGTCGAAGCCCGCATAAAAGCCCTCCTTGAGATCTGGGAGAACGTCAGGCTCGTATGATTGGGAGGCTAGCAGATCATATCCTCTATGACCCTTGTTATTTTTGGCATTGAGGGCTGCCTTGGTATCATACGGAAGAGCGAAGAACTTGCGAGCTCCTTCGAAGACCTCTTTTTGTAATGTCGTCGGGACGCCATGATTGTTGAGGAGAAAGAATCCGGTGGAGAGACAGGCAGCGCGAATGTCAGTGATTATGGCTTTTGATGCGGCGCTGTTTGGGTCATGTAAGTACGGTGCGATGTCAATAGAGGGTATATAGAACTTGGGTGTCGGCGTGTGGGTGGCTAATTTCCTTGCTGGGATGCGTATTGGGTTACCCAAGCGAGGTAAAGCTCGTCTGCCCAGAGAGGAAGAGAAAAGCATTTTAGTCATGCACTAAAGAGAAGTTCAAATGAACAAAAATTTTGGTCAAGATATTAGCATCTAGCTAAGTCTCCTTTTGGAGAGGGAAAGATCTATACTACTTGTTTTGAAATATGGTTGGGACCCGAGTTGAGTGCTGAGTATTTAGATCTCAGGGGTCTTTCTGGTCCAGCCCCAAGACCTCCTAGGTAGTCAGACATTTGATGCAAAATAGTACTCTAGGTATGAAAAGAGACATATTCAGGTCCAGATCTATTCATGTCCGTGGCTGACACAAGGCATGTTCCTAACATAGTTTTCTCGCAAGCGTTGCATGGCTTTCTTGCCTAGCAGCAGTGGGAGAAAAATGGTTTATTGCTCGAAGTGCTTAGTATAATGAATGACCCAAGTATAAAAATTTAGTAGTACCTAGGTAGCATTATTAATAATAGTCTTTATAGTCTTTACAGGGATTCACTAATAATGTCATACAAAAAAGCCGGGCATTCAAACTACTATTTAGACCTATCTAGAACGAGAACTGATTCCTCGAATCGCAGAGAAAGAGAGAGACAATAAACAATCATGGCTTCCATATAGCTTCAATCAGAGAGATAGTACTTCCAGGGGGAGTGATTGTTTTGCGAAACTTCAGCCTGGAATCAGTATTGGCGAAGAGTTTCTTCCAGTCGGGGACGGTGCGTTCGAGCGAATTCCAGCCCAGTGCCTGGATCATGTCAAGGTTGCGTCCTTGTTTTTTGGACCACTCGGTCTCTGCCACCTCAGATGGAAGGAACTCATAAATCAGCACCCGAGCACCGGGCTTCAGTGCGGGCATGAGATTTTGCAGTATTTGTGTGGCATACTTGTCTGACCAGTTGTGGAGGATGAAGCGGAAGAAGTAGATATCTGCTCCCTGGACAGGCTGAACCTCGAAAAAGTCATGAGCCATGAACTTCACACGGCCACGTAGCTCCTCGGGCAGAATTCGGTTGCCTTCTTCGACAGTTCCTGGAAGGTCTTGAACGATGAACTTTAGGTCTGTTGTAACTCGAGCTAAAGCACAGCTCACACCCCCCTGCCCACCTCCGAGGTCTACCATTGTCATGCCCTTGACGTCGTAGCTGTCCCAGTCCCAACTTCGGATGAGATTGTTGATATCATACAAAGAGCCCTGAGTCATAAAACGCATAGCGGCGCCAAACCGCCTCGAGCGCTCTGGGTTTTTGGCGATCTCCAGATAGAATGGCTGGTCGGTGTTGTTTTCGATATTGAATCCAGTTTCATTGGGTTCGCCAGAATTTGGCCACTTCTCGTACGCTTCCATGACTTTGGTAGCTGCCGGAGTGAGGTCCTCTGTCAGGAACCCAACGGAGTCCAGAGCCTTCGAGTCTTCCCTCATTAACCTGGAGGTCGCAGTGTGGGCGACGAAGCCCGGAGTAGGTTCTGCGAAAATGCGATTCATCATCGCATGCTGCAGGAAACGACGAAGGAGGACCGTATCAACATTGGCTGCTTGTGCAACTTCTTCGAAGGACACTTCGCCAAATTCAGGGACATGGTTGGGAATGTTATACCGGTAGATAAAACGTAAGCTGAGCAGATCACTGAACTGTATAATATTTGGTCAGTTTTTCCTCTTAATTGGCTTATTCTTTCAAAATGAACTGACAGTGAAAAGGATGTCGAGCAGGTGACCAATGGGACCTTGGCCTAATGCCTTCAACTCTTGTGTAGAATCAACTAGCTGTTTACGAGATGTCTCAAGCTCTTCTGGGAGATCAACGAGTGTATTCTGTAGGAGTGAGGTAGGTTCCAAGCCGCGAGAGGCAGTGTACTCATCCAAGCGTTTGGCATTGGCGAGGATGCCTTCGGCGAGTTGGGTCAGAGTAGGCATGTTGCGAATTGATTTCGAGTATTGATTGTAAATTTGTTAAACAAAATTAATTTTCTATAACGATTCACTATTTTTGAATTGATAGATATATCAACTTTTCCTTACAACATGTTGGACCCGAGTTGTTCGGGCCAGAAACCACCTATGCATACATACATGGATGGCCCCAAGCAAGTACCTTGGCAGGGACTCTTTGGCGCTTATTGGCCCCGAGTCGTATTTAATTGCATAGTTCAGTATCAATGAGATGAGAAATGGGAAACCAGAAGGCCCCGTAGTCAAGAGTGCATAGAAGATAACCATGGCGTACATGAAGTTTCCGCGTTAACTACCGATTGTGGTTTTACCAGGTCCTTGTTTGTAATGTTTCCAGTTTATGTGCATTTTCAGATATCTAAGATAGTCAGCCAGGGCATGTTACAGTGTGATACGAGAAGTGAGTGGTAACCAGTGCTAGGTGGTAAGCGCAACGCGGCCTTGGGTATTATTACCTAATTAGGAAGGCGCACTTGGTAGAAAATACGAGTTGTTACAGGCCTAAACGAGTGTTTCCAGCCCTATATTAGTGGCTACGAGCGTGTATGAGTGTTCATGACTCTATCTGATCTCAGTAGTTACGAAATTTTGTAATATTCCCTCATAAGATACAGCTCGGTCACAGCATTACGTTTTTTATATCCGTGGATAATGATTGCAACAAAATTTGGCAGGTTCGAACTAAAATCATATGACTATTACAGCTCTAATACTTCTACTCGTCTCCTGATGGTTTCCTACTTAAGAGGCGTAACACAATGGTAACCCGAAATGCCCCTTTTCCGTTATTTGTATACATATAAATACTCACCTCGCTTACCTAGGTACTTCCAGGTTATATTTGGCACGTTCATTAGTGCATTGCAGTCTCCTTAGAAAAATGTTTCGCACATCAGCTCTGTCCTTGTTCCTTTGCGCTTTAACAGTCTTTAATAGCCTTGTTACCGCGAGACGACCGTTGGGTTCCAGCTTTGGTGGCCCTGGGAATGCAACCTACGACTACGTTGTTGTCGGAGGAGGGACTGCAGGGTTGGCCATTGCATCTAGGCTCGCTCAAAACACCTCTTACACCGTCGCCGTGATTGAGGCTGGCAGCTTCTACGAGATTAGCAACTCCAATCTCAGCCAGGTCCCTGTGTTTGGACCAGCGTATAGTGGCAAGGATAGTAGCAACATTTCTCCCCTTGTGGATTGGGGTTTCTTCACCACACCGCAGCCGGGGTTAAACGGCGAGAGCACCTTGTATGCTCGAGGAAAATGTCTAGGGGGATCATCTGCGCGTAATTACCTTTCATATCAACGAGGAACAGTCGGCACATACCGTCTATGGGCAGAGATGGTTAATGACACGAGCTATGAATGGGACAACTTCCTTCCGTACTTCGAGAAGAGCCTGAATTTCACGCCTCCGGATAATCAGATAAGAGCAAGGAATGCCACTCCTTCCTACGACGCATCTAACCTAGGCAATGGTCAGGGGCCCGTTTCGGTGACTTTTGGACGATACGCCCAAGCTTTCTCATCATGGGCGCAAAGAACCCTAACAAGATTCGGAATACATCCAATCAACGGACTCACAAGTGGCAATCTTCTGGGCTCCTCCTACCAACTCGTGACTATTGATGCCACTGTATTCACTCGCGAGTCATCAGAAACAGCATTCCTAAGGAAACTCGGACTCAATCTACCTAATTTCTTTGTCTACCAGTCTACCATGGCCACAAAGATCTTATTCAATGGCACCATTGCCAATGCAGTCGAGATCGACATGGGTGGCCTTTCATATGTCCTAACGGCAAAACGCGAGGTCATCTTATCAGCTGGCTCTTTTCAGTCTCCTCACTTACTGATGGTGTCTGGAGTTGGTCCTGCAGATACCCTTAACCAATATGGAATTCCTGTCATTGCGGATAGACCAGGAGTGGGACAGAATATGTGGGATCATGTTCTTGGAGGACCATCGTATCGTGTGAACGTGATCACAACATCGAAACTGACTACAGACATGGAGTTCCTTTACGAGCAGGAAGCGCTATTTGATTCTGACTTTCCTACTGGTATGATGACCAATAGTGGTTGCGACATGCTTTGTAAGTTCTATACGTATATGCCCCTTTCCCAAATTGTTGAATGAGTAATATTAATAAGCTTGTCAACGTTAATAGCGTGGATTAAGCTGCCTGATTTTATTCGAAACAACTTGAGCACCTCTGCTCGAAACGCGTTGGCATCTTTTCCTGACGACTGGCCTGAAATCGAGATCCTTCCAACCTCTGCCTACTACGGCTACCAACAAAACTACCTCGCTCAGGGCCCCTTTGACAACTACAACTATGCCACATTGGCTTTTGCTCTAAATACTCCCATATCCCGCGGCAATATTACCATTTCCTCGGCCAACATGTCCGATCCCCCGGTTATTAACCCCAACTGGCTCAGTGACCCAACCGATCAAGAGATTGCTGTGGCATTCTACAGGTATATACGCCAAATATTTGCCGCCATGGGTTCAGAAATTCTCATTGGCCCCGAATACTTCCCAGGGTCTGCCCTGAGCATGAATGCGTCGGACTCCGAAGTCCTGCAGTTCATTGGGAAGAGTTTCAGCACGCTCTTCCACGCCTCGTGCACCTGCAAGATGGGCCCTGTAAACGACAGAATGACTGTGGTAGATTCTCATGCACGTGTAATTGGTGTGCAGAACTTGCGTGTTGTCGATATCTCTGCTTTCCCTTTGTTGCCACCAGGTCATCCTGTTGCTACTATCTGTAAGTGTTCCTCGATTGCGATTGCATCCTGCTCGAATATTTTCGATGAACGACTTTCTGACGTCTTTTGGTCTAGACGCGCTTGCCGAGAAAATCGCTAGCGATATTCTGAACGGTCAATAAGAGATAGTTGAATATTAACCTATTCTTATCTACCTAGGTATATCTATATATTCTACCTAGGTACGGGATGACCATGAGATCTTTCTTTTGAATGTATTTTATTTCCAAGGTTTCCGTTGTCTTTTCAAATCTGCTTGAATCTGTCCAGGTATTTGTATAAAACTCCCCTCAGTAAATATCTATTCTCTTCGCACTTAGAATAGTACAGAAGCAAGATCTTGTTTAATGCCTATTTAAGTTATAAGCTGATATCACATGGAAAATTTGATGCTGTTGTTTTAGGTAAGTATGATGGCGGCTGCAGAAAGCTTGAGCAGACGCAACGTGCAACAATAATTTAATTCGTTCTTTAGATTTCCATACTAGCTAGAATTTATTGAAAGTATTTTATCCCCTTCTTACATGAATCCTCATATAATCCTCAACGTGAGCTTCCAAGTTTGATCGTATGTACGGCCATTTCTCAAAGCGGAGTATAAAGCGTACGAACTGAGTACGTTGCCACCTAATTCCAATAAGCTTGCACTCCACGACCATGGTATGACTTAAAGTTACGCCCAAATGACAGCTGTACCTTACAGGTCAGTTCACGAGGCTGCATACACTCTCTGTCACTCGGGTCCTCCGGAGTTCGCTCTCGGGTTCGTCGAGCGAAGGTACAAACAAACTAATGCATTATTACCGGATATATCTTCATATTATAACTCTATCTCGTTATTTACTCCTGTATCTTGAGAGCTGGAAGATAATAAAGCGGTCGGCAAGATATAACATATCAAATTAGAGGCCTTTCTGCATACCAACGGAGGTGTACTTTGCTGAGAATTGCCATCATGAGGACTGAACGAGATCAAATAAATACCGGCTATCATAAGAGCAATGGAATTCGACCATTTCACCGGCCACCAGTCACCCTTTATCCATCTCCGGAAGATATTCGGTCCTCCGTCTGCTCGTGGGCGGAGGTAGTTGACTTCAACGCAACGCATAACCCAGACCATGTGTTTTGTATCCAGGCCGAGAGGAAGACGGAAACCACAAGCCAACAGGCGACAGAAAAAAATCACGTCGAGAATACAAGCGAGGATTGCCCTCCACTCTTGCGCTTAACGAATGTAGAGTTAAGAGATGCAATCGCTCGATGCGCTGAGTGGCTGCAGCAAACCGTCCAAGAGCTACAGCTCCCTATTCTTCAGGACGATGGGACAGTAAGGAAGGGGAAACCCATTGCCCTTTTTATGGAGAGCGACATTGGCCTGTTGTTGCATCAGCTTGCGTTGATTGGCCTGGGAGCTCCCGTTAGTATACCTAAAGCCCTAACTAGTATACGCCTCCACTTTTGATTCTTCATGTTCTCGCGTCATGCTATTTTATCAAATTATACGATAACTAATCAATTTTACAAAGGTTCTCCTACTATCCGCCAGGCTGAGTGCCACAGCAGTCCGCCGCCTAGTGCAGACGACGGCTACCTGCGCTGTTGTGGCCTCAAAACGATTCCAGGCCACTGTCAAAGAAGCTTTAAACGAAGACTGGGAGAAGGAAATCGGCAATGGAGATAACAATAACCCCAGACACAATAAAGTCCCATCCTTGTACTGCCAAGTTCAGTATGACACTTTTCTCTCCTCGACGAATGACCGCATTACTCCTCCTGTCTTCACCATTTGCCATCCACATCATTATTTCAGCGAGACTGACCGGGATGTTCTTATCCTACACTCCTCTGGTACCACCGGGCTTCCAAAGCCCATATATGTCTCTCACCGGCACCTACTCAGCTTCTTGAATTGCGAGGCATTCATTACGGAGAAAGAGGCTCAAGGAATCAATCTATCCACTCTACCTCTTTACCATGGCTACGGTTTAGTCGCCCCTGCATTGGCAATGGGAGTTGGAAAGACACTTTGTCTTCCTGCAACATCAACCATTCCCAGCGCCCTATCTACAGTAGAGCTCCTTCGGACCACAAATGCCTCATCTTTGATGTCTGTCCCCTCCATACTAGAGGATATCTCCCTCATGCCAGATAACCAAGGCGTCAAGGTGCTAGCAGGTTTAGACTTTGTCTCTTTCGGTGGTGGTCTTCTGAAACCAAGCGTGGGCGACATATTATCTTCACAAGGGGTTCAGATATTAAATCATTACGGCGCAACTGAGAGTGGTCCTCTGGCACCAATCTTTGTCCCCCATGCGGAAGATAATTACAACTGGCGCTTCTTTCGACTACGAAGGGACATCAAGTTACAGATTACAGAGATTGCTTCGGTCCTGGATGAAAATGGAAATTTGCAACGCAGGTTCAAGCTCACCACGTTCCCCTTTGGATGGGATCGTCCCTTTGAGATCCAGGACCAGCTAGTCTGTAATCCGGACCACCCAGAAACCGACTTTAATGCGGTTGGCAGAAATGATGACTGGATTGTCCTAAAGACGGGAGAAAAAGTCATTCCTGGAATTCTAGAATCTATGTTGATGGAAGAAATAACACTTGTTAAGTCTGCTGTGGTATTTGGTCAACAGCAGTTCGAGATTGGTGTTATTATCGAACCATCTCAGCCGGTGGTTGGTTCAGATGCCGAAGAAAAGTTCAAGAGAGCTCTCTGGCCCATCATCCAACGGGCTGGAGAGAAGATGGACGAACACGCTAGAATCTCCTCCATGGATGCTGTGGTTATTCTTTCTCCCGGTGTTCGTGTACCGCGGACTGACAAAGCTTCCATTGCTCGCAATGAGGTGTACCGTGTTTTTGAGAAAGAGATCGAAAGAGCGTATGCAGACCTTGAAGCTGGCACTCGTGACCCATCTGTGGATCTCTGGGGGCTAGATATATCCACGGAGCAGGCTATAAAGGATTTGATCCAGACACGATTAACTTGGACAATCACAGCGAATGAATGGACTAGCGATGATGATTTGTTCGAGCTTGGAATGAATTCCCTCCAAGCCACCAGACTTCGAAGGATTATTCTATCGTCACTGCGTGCTGATGATACTGTGCAATACTCACAGACCGTAGGAAGAGACTTTGTCTATGCCAATCCTACTGTTCGACGTATCGCGGATGCTCTTAGGGATATGAGATCCTCAATTACGCCCGGAATGAGTGTACAACAGCCACAACAACAACAAAACTCGAAGATGGGTATCTCCGAGTTCGTGCAGCAATATAAATTCGTCCGCAAAGATGACGAAAGGGCAGTCGTTCTGCTTACTGGCGGTACAGGAAGCCTTGGCTCTCATTGCCTCGCACATTTGACATCTTTGCCAAAGGTCAAGCGCGTTGTCATTCTAAATCGCGCCTCCCAGTCTGCAGAGTCTGCTATTACTCGCCAAAAGGCATCCCTCCATCGTCGGGGAATCGTACTTTCAGAGGAACAATGGAATCTCATTGAATGTTACCAAGTTGACAGTTCAAGCAAGTCACTCGGTCTTTCACAAGATGACTACAACAGGCTTTGCGGTTCAGTCACGCACATTCTACATGCTTCATGGCCCATGGATTTTAAATGGAAACTGCCTTCGTTTCGCTCTCAATTTCAAACTCTCCACAACTTGGGGCGTCTTGCACTCGACGCCCATGCATTGCGACCATCTATAAAACCTAGACTCTTGTTTATCTCCTCCATCGCAACAATTGGCCAGTACAACAGGGTGCAGGGCGGGCGTCTTGTACCGGAAAATTTTACGAATACTATAGACTGCACCAATGACATCGGATACGCATATGCAAAACTAGTATGCGAGCGTATCATTGAGGATGCTATCAAGAACAATGGTGACCACATGGACGCATCCTTGGTGCGAGTAGGTCAGCTCACCGGTTCTCGATTGTCTGGCTTTTGGAATAAAGAAGAACATTTTCCGGCATTAGTCAAATCATCCCAATACATTGGGGCATTCCCGCAGCTTGAAGGGGTAAGCGTTCATGGAGGTCTAAGAAGAAGACAAAAGGTACTAACACATAACTACGTCTCACAGACTCTCTCTTGGATCCCTGTCGATGATGCTGCAACAGTATTGTCCGAGTTGCTTTTGACCCCGGGTACACCCTCGCCAGTTTATCACTTGGAGAATCCTATTCGTCAGGCATGGGCCGATGTCCTGAGTATTGTAGCGTCAGAGCTTGGGGTTTCTAAATTTCTGCCATTTGATCAGTGGCTTTACCAAGTTGTTGCTGTTAAAGATGATATTACAGAAAACCCGGCTAAGGCGCTCGATGAATTCTTCCAGAAGGATTTCCTACGGATGGCATGCGGAGATCTGATCTTGGATACCTCTAAAGCAAGGCGTACCTCTCCTACTTTGGAAAGGTTAGATCCGATTCCTATTGATACTATTGTACGGTATGTGAAGAATTGGAAGAAGGAGGGGTATTTGCTATAAGATGCCTAGCTACTGACCCTGTATAAATTGGAAACCCACAAACTATTCATTTTGAGTTTACAGTAGCACCTGGCTACCTAGGTATACATAACGAATGGAAGGCCTCTCGGGCCATAAGTCAATATCCTCAGATGTGTAAGCTTGACCGAGAGATAAAAAGCAATTTGTGAATAGATTAATATATTAAAGCCCTCTTCACCCCTGTATCAAAGTTGGTTAAACTGATATCAAGCATATCTAGGGAGGTCCTCCTACGGTATATCCAGACTCTACTGTATGTATTAGGTATTTTCTACTAAGAATCAATTTCTGGACGAACTGACTATGTAACCCTTCTGCTAGCTTGCGAGTGATGGTTGCGGCAAGGCAATCACACGAACAGAGTCCAGTACATACCTAGGTAATGTAAGTGACCCTATACCTCCTATCAGGTTTAATATTCGATGACTTGCCGTTTGAGTTGATAGGAAGATCTGACACTAGTGAGCCAGTATGCCGAATAATACTTAAACAGTACATGTACCTAGGTACACGACCCTTCGATCGTGAGGATATCGACGTCTTGAGAACTGCATCAATTCTACGATTCGGACAGACCCAGTCACAAGCTGCAAACTCTCGGACAAGTAACTCCGTTGAGCTTTTGATTCCCACACCTTCCGAGGTCATTTTCTTGAAATTAATTGAATTGAATCCGCATTGAATATCTGCTATAGTATACGTAGTTACTATAAGTTAGCAATCGACTCACTAGTTAGTTACATTTAATAGAGTCTGGGTTGATTGGGCTGCACAGATGGCGTGATTGCCAGTCTCGATTAAGAATTCGGGATAGTTAGGTAGTTTCTGTTGTTTCTACTCCTCCTCCTCCTCCCCCCCGCACCATCTCCAAGACGCATAGAATACCTAGGTAGGAAGTAGGAAATAAATAATGGCGGAATTCATCAGTCTCACCTTTCCCAACGCCTCAACCGAGATCAACCCGATCCCGAATGCTGGCATCGATCCCGCTTACCTCGTTCGCTACGCTCGGACTCTGGATGACTACGGCTTCAACTATACCTTGGTGCCCTACGACTCATCTTATTTCGACCCCTTCACGGTGGGCGCGACCATTGCTGCCGCGACCAAAAACATCAAGGTCATCATAGCCCTTCGCCCAAATACGCTCTATCCAACCGTCGCCGCCAAGGCGCTGGCAACCCTCGACCAGCTCAGCTCCGGCCGTGTCGTTGTGCACTTTATTGCCGGTGGCAGCGATGCAGAACAGGCAAAGGAGGGCGATTTCCTGAGCAAGGACGAACGCTACGCACGCCTGGAGGAATACATCCGCATTCTACGTCGCGCCTGGCAGTCTGCGGACCCCTTCGACTGGGAGGGCAAGTATTTTCAATTCAAACAGTTCAGTAATAGAGTGCGTCCTACCAATGGCACCATCCCCGTTTCAGTCGGCGGTTCCTCGGATGAGGCGTATCGAATCGGCGGCTCGCTGGCCGACATCTTCGGGCTCTGGGGGGAGCCCCTTAAGGAGACTAAGGAGCAGATCGATCGCATCTATGCCGAGGCAGAGAAAGCAGGCCGCACTGATCGGCCGCGCATCTGGGTGACGTTCCGGCCTATTGTTGCGGAAACCGAGGAGCTTGCGTGGGCAAAGGCGCATCGAACACTCAATGCGCTCAACACCAATCGAGCCAAAGGGCAGGGCAAAGTCCCGGAGAATGCCCCGCCTCCGCAGAATGTAGGCTCTCAGCGCCTGCTTGAGATTGCTGCTCGCGGTGAGGTTCAGGATCGCGCTCTGTGGTATCCCACTGTGACTGCGACTAATGCACGGGGAGCGTCGACGGCGCTGGTTGGGTCACCGCAGACTATCGCGGATTCGATTTTGGACTATATCAATCTTGGAGCTGATCTCATATCAATTCGTGGATATGACAACCTCAATGATGCCATTGACTATGGGCGCTATGTACTGCCGAGGGTTCGGGAACGGTTAGGATAAGTATACTCATAACTAATGAACTTGGAACTACATACATAGTAGGCAGTAACTACTTTGCATCTACTATCTAGGTAGTCTATACATACTGCATTACAATGCAAACATGCTCTTCATTTCGTTCTAGGTCGAAGTACTCAGTCGGTCAACGGAGTTAAGGCCAAAACGAGCAATTACCCCTGACACTGGATAGTTCCTCTCTTCTTTGCCTTTGCCAATTTCAAATCCAAATTTAGTTGTGCTGAGACGGAACCGAGAAAGTTGCTGTCAACGTTAGCCTTGCTTTAGTGCCAGCGCTACTTTTCTAGCAGGCCAACCATCCAGTCATCCACCGTGATCCACGGGCTTAGGGCCGGAATCAGCGAATCCGCATCCTGGCATCCCGAATACTGTCGATCTCGACAAGTTCTGGCTCCTTCAGGCTTCAGCACGGAGCACACTGTAGTGTACTACGGTATGGTGGTTAAATAACGTTAGTACGGTCCACTATGCACTATTCCTATTTAGTAAGCACTAGTTAAATACACGCTCAAAATCTCGTATGTTCACCACCGGCCTCAAGTACGGCCTTACGGCGTTCAGATATTGCGTGTGTTTATAACAGGTGGGTGGGTTCGAATTATTTCCACGGTCTTCGTGGCCCCACCGTACTAACGTTATTTCACCGCACCATAGTACGTACCTTGGTACACTACGAATGCTATTAGTACATACGCACTGCGCAGTGCGCAGGACTTCGTACGAGCCCAGTCCTAGACTCCTAGTTAGTAATTCCTCTCAATGCATTATTTGGCCAAACTCCACCTGGTTGTATTTCAAATTTGCGGCATTGTATGATTGTATGATTGTGTACTGTAGTGCGTACGCCGTACGGTAACCCCACGCGAGTGTTTAGTAACTGTTTATTTACTACGTATTCACTGCTCAGTCCCCAGTCTGTGCTGAATCTGCTGATTGCCTGATACCTGGTACCGGCCTGGCGGTACGATCGAGTGCTCCGCCGATGGAGAGCAGTAGATAACTTACCCATAGAGTGGTAGTTATGATAATCCGATGCCTCTATAATAATATATTACGATCAACTTATGCCTTAAAGTTATGGCCTTGTGGATCTGGTGGGTTTACTTTGCTGTACGGAGCACGGTGTGAACTCAGCACTGTGCGCTGTGCAGTGTGTAGTGCTTGAAAGAGGGCCAGACTCAGGGCCGAGGACTCAGATCCCCGTTCTGCCGTACGTAGTACGTAGTACTGTGTAGTATGCCGAGGAATTAGTGCTGATGGCCAATGGCAAGGAAAAATGAAAGAAAATAAAAGAAAAAAAAAGAAAAGACAAGAAAACGAGAATAAAAATAAAAATGCCGAGTACGAAGTATATGTAATTAATACCGCGCGTTACGGCAGATTTGCCTGGTAAATCGTGGTAACGGTACCGCATGTATCAGGGCATCCACGGTGATTGGACAATTAAATACCGGCCCGCCAGCCGGAAGAATCCGCTCGTGCCGCAGTGGGTTTAGCGGCTTAGAGCAGGTCCAACCTCCAACCTTGCGAACGTTTTCCTATGTCTCTCCCCGTTGGAAAACTTGAAACCAAATACGAGTCAGGATAAGTACGGAGTAAGCTAAGTTAGCTAAGGCTCTAAGCTCATCCTCCAGGCTAACTGTACATAGTATAGACGCTAGTGCTGGCCCAGACTGGGCCAGTGACTACGCCAGTGACGATGAGAAAAGCTCCTACCGATTGGGCAATGATGCCCTCAGAGCGGTTGTTGTCTCCAGTGCTGCAAACTCTTTTTCTCAGGAACAATTGAGCCCGGTCTGGGTTTTCTCTCTACGAGTTTTTATCTTCTATCGTCACGTTTTGGTGTCTGTCTGCTTCGACGTTACACTCTTTTAGCTAAATGCTGAGGATTTTTGGCGGTGCTGAACTTCTCAATCGCTCCTTCATACGATCACTGATATCACTGGTACCTAGCTATGAGCTGTGACACTGACAACTGTCTCGAGAAATTCCGAATCCTTCGCTTGGCTTCCAATCTCTGCAATTGCATCCTACACATTCATTGTGCATGCAAACGTGGACAGAATTCCGCTCTTTATATACTTGCAGCCGCCGGAGTCGCCTCTTCATTTTCATTGCTCACTGCATCTGATACCCAATATTCTAATACCTAATCCTAATTCCTCAACCGAACGAAAGAAAAGCCGCTATGCGACACAGGGCATAGCTTGGACATGACTTTCATCATTGAACATCCCCCCAAAAGATCCGTCCAATGTTCATCTGCGGGCAGGTAGCATAGGCGTCATGGATCCGCAATCTCCTCCCAAATCGGCCATACCTCGTCGTGGGCCTCCTCTCACAGCCATCCGCACCGACCTTGCTCAGCAACGCGCACATCCGGCTCTACAGAAACCACGTTCTCAGCGTCTTCGGCCCACTGAGGCTATCTCGAATCAGTCGCCGGGTGTGCCACTACAGCCGGATCCTGCGAAGCGCCAGGCTTCAAAGACAAGCTTGCGCAGTCTCTTTGCTCGGAATAAGGCTCTCCGGGACGAAAAGAAGCAGGAACCCACCCTTTCTGCGCTCGGCGAGAGGAGTGGCTCAGTCACACCGTCTATAACCCATGTACCTGACACGCCCCGGTCAATTGCCTACACGGTGGCTTCAGGTTCGACATTGCCTACGTCATCCCAAGCCCCCACGCCCACTGAATCAACTTTCAAATCTGAACCGCTGCAAAGCAGAGCAAGACCCAAACCAGAGCCGAAGTTAAAGGTCAATGCGTCATGGGTGCCCCCACCGCTGTTCCAAGCGTATCCGCAGGCATTGAAACATGCACGCCTTTCCATCCCCAATATCTCTGCAGATACGATTCTGCGGATCCAGGCTGCCCAAGGGAGCAATGCTCAACAGGGGGAATTAGATAGCTCAGATCCGGGAAATGCGGACAAGAACAAACAGGAGGTTAAAGATAGAAGGACTGGCAGGCGTGGAGGCACCAGTGCTTTGGATAATATCGTATTCCTTAGCAAAATATTTGTTCTGGTAACGACAGGCTATATCTTGCAATATTCCGGGGAGGGTGGCTATGACAGGCTCCCGGAAAAAATCATGCGGCTTGGACCGACTTCAGCCGCATTTGCTAGTGATGCAATTCCCGGGAAACCCTATGTGGTGCAGATCTCGCAGAAGTCTAGTGACGATGGGAAAGCCCCAGCAGCAGGTGGACGTACATTCCTATCAAGATTCGGCCTCTATAGCGCCGAGTCGCGACGTACTGTCCGGACATTTCTTGTTATCATGTCCAGTCCCCAGGAGATGAATTCTTGGTTAATTGCGGTGCGAAAAGCCATTGAATCCTTAGGTGGCAAGAAATACATTCCAGAGTACGAAGGCGACGGCCCTGAGTTTCCATCTAGCCCTCTGGTCTTTGTTAGCCGCAAATCAAGCTTGAAAGAATCAAGTCCTCCCTCACCTTTGTCTGATACTTTCCAGCGACTTTCGCCAGTGCCTTCTGTTCACAGGAAGAATTCATATCAAGACGACGTTTCCACCAGCTCGATAAAGACGGCCAATCGTCGTTCTCTCAACGTACCGTCTGATGCTATATCTATATTATCTACCACCACCACAACAACAGTCACTACCAAGGCAGCCAAAGAACCAGATGTTTCATTTGAAAATCCTCGAGACCCTCCTCTTCCGACTCACAGGATCAGAATCACGCCCAGTACTCCCGCACCCAAACCGCCAGTTGCAAGGCCATCTATACAGCTATCTACACAGCCATCTACTACAGCCATTCGGCAGTTGCGTAGGCCTACGCCGTCTGTTGTTGGAAACGGCAACCGACGTTCCATGATCGGGACGCCGTCGGATCGTCAAGAAGAGACTATCCATCGATCGCCCAGTCTAGGCCGTCCACTATCATTTATCAGAAATACCGCCCCTACTTCGGAGAACTCATCTGCTGCGCCTCATATTCCCAGCGTTCCCGGTCCAGGTTCACGACTCTCTATGGTTTGCAAGAACAGCACACAGACGGTCCCAGCAAATGACAATACTTCACGACAAGTATTTAGGAGAGAACCTCCATCGACAATCAATAGTAACAGTGGTACAGAAGAAAACGTTATTGGCTCAAATGCAGACGCCAGAAGTGACTCGACTCAAAGCCGACGACAATCATTAGTCCCATCCAGTCAAATCTCGAATCCCGCAATGTCAAGTTTCAGGTCAATCCTTACAATCCCTCCTCGCAAACAGTCCTTACCTGTACCGCAAAGTCCCAGTTCGAGAAACTACCGACAATCTCACTTACCGGATCTGGGATCTGCCTCTCGCTTGCCACAAACGCTTCCTCAGCCGAGCCAATCCCGACTTCCATCTGCTGCTCAGAAAAATCGTCCTCTGAATCGGTTCCCCAAGCTCAGCACTGAATCGGAAGTGCCTTTGTCAACTGGAAGCAGTCTAGCTCGGTTTGCCCTGGGCAATAACCGAGCAAGTAAGGCTCCGGTTACGACGAACCAGCCTCTACGAAGTGCGTCTGCGTTAAATCAGCGAGCACGCAATATCTCGAGTTCCAGTTTGGACGAACAGCACCAACAACAAGTACATTCGTCAACTCCTTCGTCTTCCCCGCGGACACCAGGGACACCACTAGAGGAGTCTAGTCGACGCAGTTCTCTGATAGTACCGCAGTCTCAACAGACATCGCCACGCCAACGACGCATTCAAACCTTATCTCTATTACCACCAGCTCCACCACCAGACTGTCCGCTACCCGAAGTTCCACCAAACATAGCCTTACGACATACTCCTGCGTCTCAGAGACGACAGCAGCCGCAGCCGCAGCCGCAGCAGCAACAACAACAAACACAATTACCGCGTCCATCCTTACCATCATCAACATTGTCCACGCCACCACCATCTCTGACCCCTGCTTCAAATATTCACCGACGACGCCGAAGCTCTGAATTGCGTTATTTGCATCAGCAAATGGCCAACATCCTATCCCGGAAACAATCGGATGTATCGACCCTTACGTCTGCTTCATCATCATCATCTTCTTCGACTACTCCTATTCCTACCCCTACTGCTACTACTGCTGCTGTTGTTGCGGATCTGAGTTCTGACAGTAGAGCTACGACCTCTGAGAGTCCGTCACGACGGTAAACGGCTGTCGTGTTATACATAATGAAAATAAGATTCTTCCTCTCTTTATAGAGAAACAAACTATTACTTCCATGTTCGCAATGATGCGTAGGAGTAACCACTAAATCGTATACAATGAATTAACATCCTAGTCCTAGCAGGTCTCTACCCGGTCAGCTGCGATGATAAGTCTAATTGTACATGTATCAGAAGGAGATGGAGGAATGAGGATTACCTACCTAGGTATATTGTATAAGTTGTAACTAGTACCTAGGTAAGCACAAAATATAATAATCTGCAAGTTAAGACGGGTATGTATCTATTTTACACGATCCCCTGAGAGATTTGCTTGCTCTATAATACTCAGCATCTCCTGTACACTGGTAACCTTCTCTCGAGGCTTGCCTTTTGCTTCGCCCCTTTCCTTTTCAGCTGTGTCGAGGCGCTCCCAATCCTCCCAGTTTGTGCTGAGCAGTTTTCTATTCTTAGCTTCAAGCTGCACTTGTTCCCAACCACGACCAGTGCTTCCTCCAGATGACGAGTTCAGGAACGATATCTTGGCTTTGCCGCCACTCGCTTTGTGTGCTTCCCAATCTGCCACAATTGAATCTGCGGTGCCAAAGGCGTCCATCATAGTGGACGCGATTACCCCCGTGGGACCCCGTTTTACCCACCCGGCGCAGTATAGTCCGGGTATATGGGAGATCTGGGTGTTATCGAGGGGCGTCGTGGTGTCCTCGGCTGTAGAAGATGAACTGGTAACCCGGCCATAGCCATCGTTGGGGATGATGCCACGTCGCTCGTCGAATTGAATGCCGAGATCTTCGAAGCCGGGAAGTGGCATGGATTTGTAGCCGATACTACGGAAAAATATATTACATGGGATATTGACCTGCGCAAGATTACCGCTGGCCAAGTGATGTGGTTTGACTTTGGCGTTGGCGGAAAACCCGTCGGAAGAGTCAAATTCGTTGCGGGTGAACTTCGCGTGAGATAGTCGGTAGGGATACATGGGTGACCAATGCAGCGAATGAGGAGAAAGGAGGAAGTCTAGAGACCAGCTTTTACTAGCGGTGTTGGGGTCTGTAGCGGACCCTTTGGCTAGAAGCTGGATCAGTCGTTTTTCTGCTCGAGGAAGACTCGAGATGACTTCCTCGGGGGGGAAATATTCCTTTGGAATACCGTCGAATGAAACCCCGGGAAGCTGCATAAGCTCTCGTATCTCTTTAATTGTGAAAGCCGCCTGGACAATTTCGTTAGCAATTGACTAGTTTTACAGTAAGAAGAAGTACCGTCTCACCTGCATTGGCCCGCGTCTGCCAACAATGCGCACTCGCTTGATTCTACTGTTTGACAGTTGTTCTAGTGCATGATCTGATATATCTGTTTTGCGCAAAGCATCCACATCAGACAAAAGGATTCGCGCCACATCGAGCGCGACGTTGCCTTGTCCGACTATAACGGCGTTTTCGCCAGCAGTCAGATCCGGAGCCAGGTCACGGTACTCCGGAAGCCCATTGTACCAACCGACGAAGGCTCTTGCCGAGAGGACGTTCTTCCGGGCGTCTTCGCCGGGAATCCCCAACTCTCGATCCTTAGACGCACCGTACGCGAACAAAATGGCGTCGTAATGGGGCATCATTGCCTGGAAAGGCAACTCAGAGCCAACAGCAACGCTTCCGATGAAATTGAATCGATCGGATTTTGCAACTTCTGTAAATTTCTCTTCGCAATTCTATATATATAATGCCAGACTTGCAAGTCAGCATACGCCTTACTTTCTTTGGCGTAAGGAGAGAGCCCCGTCCTAACTTCATACCTTAACTTCCGGATGATCAGGGGCCACGCCGTACCGTACTAGACCAAACGGCACGGGCAATTGCTCGTACATGTCAACAATTGCATCTTTCGATTTGGAAAGAAGCCGGTACGCAGAATAGAAGCCAGCTGGGCCGGAGCCAATAATGGCTACTCGAAGCCGATCAAGGCTAAAGGACCTGGAGCTGTATGGGCTGGTTGAATGCCGAATAGGCAGTTGAGAGGGCCGCCATCCCCGTCGTGCACACTGCACGCAGAGATAGGAAGCCATGGTCTCTGGTCGTCGCAGTCATCAACTAAATAATAACATTCGGAACAGTTGTAGGTTTGCCGGTTTCGGATTTCCTGGCGGATAAAGGCACGTGCGCCTATCGATAAGCACGCGTTATCTTATCGCACTGTTCCTGACGTTGCCGCGTCAACCACGTCGAACCAAACAATCGCCGCCTTCTCCCTCGCATTCCTGACGACTCTCCTCATCCACATTCTGCACCCACACACTCTCTCTTTGGGAATTGCTATTGATATTCCCTTCATTCGCTTAATGGTGAGCTGCTTGAAGTGCGTACAGTACGGTATTGCCATTTATTAGCCACATTCCTTCACCACAGCTCTTTCCCACGTGCATTTGATAGAAGCCATGGGCGGCTCCTCCTCCCCTCCATTCCTCTACGATCCGGTATCACAATGGTCTTTCAACGACTATCACAGAGGGAAGGTATACAATCCCAAGGCTGTCACTCAGGCGAGCAGGGCTCCTCGCCCGCGGAGGCCTCCTCAGGAAGGTCCATTGGTGAACTTTAATCGCCATCCCGACTCTGTACGTACTGCGTTGGTCTGTCAGTAAGCATCTGGAAACCATGCTGATTGCTCTAATATAGTGGGTTGTGCCTAGTCCGCGTCCGCCCGTGGCTCCCATGAGCCGTCATACCAAGGCTCGCGTGAAGCACACGAGGAGAGTACAGCTTTTGCTTCGGGTTTTTTCCATTATCGGAGCACTGGGTATCCTATTTTGTGTTATTTGCGTTACTGACACAGGAGTTGCTTTGGGATGGATAATTCGTGTTGCAGTATGTCCAGGATTCTCTTATCCATTCAATAATTCTCTCCAGATGCTAATCACATACTATATATTATGCAGCCAAGTGTCGCCATTCTCCACACGATTTATGCAATCTATCATCTTGCGCGTAATGCTGCTAGTCGACCTCCAGCTTCTTCAACAAGCTACCATCTATTTGCTTCTTGCATGGATGCCGGATTAGTTCCATTTTATACCTTCACTTGCTATATCGCTTACAGAGAAGTGCAAGGAAACACGTACGGTTGGAGCACCCTTTTCAAAGATGCAACGACCCAGAACTATATTGTCAAAGTCCTTTTCTATGCTACCGCCGTTTGCGCCGGCTTGCATCTTATATCCTTCGTGATCTCCGTTTACTTGGCCGTTGTCTTCAGACAGATCAGCAAATTGCCCCCAGACATGAACCCCTTGGAGGATAACCTCACGGCTCGCCCATCAAGACGTAGTAAGCGCACGAAGTCGGAATTAACAGAGAAAAAACATACGAGCACTAGTACATTGGACTCGGCATATTACAGTGTCAGATCTCACATGGATGAAGCCCCGGTTGATATACCAGAGCCTATTCCTTTCATGCATACGAGACAACAGTCTTCAACTTCTCTCATAGATCCAAAAAGAGCATCACGTACCTCTATGCATTCACATAGACAGTCCAAAGCCGACGGTTCACCACGGAGCCCCGAACAGGTTGGGTCGCCGTCAACTCCTACAGCAACTCGGAAAGTTCAAGGCATACCGTCACGGCCTCGTTCGATATTGGAAGATGCTCCTGTACTGCATCCAACTCCTGGTAATGACGTATCAGCAAACATCCGTTGGAGTAGTCCTGCGCCATCCGAAGGATCCGGTAATTGGGTAGCTTACGATTCGCGAGCTTCTTCACCAGCACTCGACGAAGACGAAGATAAGGACAATAGTCGGAGCAAAACTGGCGCACCATTTCCCATGTTTAATGGTGTCAGTGACTGGTTGGGCCCAGTTCCGAGATATGGGCGCGTTGAAAGTGGCACGCCTCGAAAAGAGGCTCAAGGGCAATATGTCGCATTGGAGACCAATCCGCATATCCATCTCGATGATGTGATAATTAACAAAGACAGCCTGGAGGAAGATATTACCGAGTACCTGAACAGAGCCTTGGACCCGATGAACCCTCTGAGGATGAATCCCCCTACCCCTCAGCCAAAAGAGGAACCCGAGGACACAACTGCTGTAAGCAGGAAGCCCAGCATTCGCCGAGTTGCACTGGGTGACATTCCCAATGTCTCTGCTGATAGGAGCAACGACAGCGGAAACATTTCTCCTGTTAACAATGCAAATTCACCACCCCCTGCAAAGGAATCTAAGCTGAGGGCTTTTGGCAGCTTGAGACTGTGGGGAAGTAAACCCAACAAATCTATTTATACATCTGTTCAAGAAGAAGAAGAAGAGGCGATGTCTAGCGATAACGAGAGTGACGAAGAGAATGAACCACCAAAATTGACCACTCCAAAGCGTCGAACTGCCTCGAAAGCTACGCTCAATGACCAAGCGGAAGCTGATCGCAAGGGGCGAGTCGTTAGCAATTCCGGCATTGATCTGGGAACCGCATTCCATACGGGCATGAGTTCCAAACAATATGGAGAGTATATCTCCGGACTCGGAGTCGGACGCAGGCGCGATGTTAGCGGAAAAGTCGCCGAGGAAGGACGCGGTGGGATTGTCGAGACCACAGCTGAGGTCGTGGACGCTCCTCGAACGCCAGAAAAGAAGAAAAATACAACTCGTGCTGCGGGATGGGCTCGTTTTGCTGGTCTTTGAGCTTCGTGAACAAAGATTCCGTTTACATTTGGAATGCATATACTGGTTACGAAGGATGAAGACATGAAATGGAGAAGATATGACACGAGCTATAGGGAGTATTCTGGATATGTCCTATTTTCTTTTCATTGGTTTGGAAACCTTGAGTCCTGTGCCTGGAGGGGTTAGGGAGTTATGATAATGCTTTTGTTTCTGATGATCTGGTACCTGTTGATTCCTCGTGTTCTTATTTCATCAGTTTGGTATATATGGCGAGCGATCTGTTGGTTCTGTTGGTTCTTGTTTTGGTTTGTTTCTATTTCATCATGTAGTTAGCGAGTTAGGTAACTGTTACATACATTAGGTAGCTTGTACAAAAAAGATTAGGCATCTATTCCATTGATCTATTACCTTCTATAACTATCGGATTATCTCCACGATTGGCAGTGTTGATAGTAATTGACGAATGTCCAGCTCTGCTTTGCTACATTTCCTCTATGATACTGTAATAACTAACAAAGAAATGACAAAATAAACGCCGTATCGTTTACAAGGCCACTGATCTAATTAATGCGTCCGCATTTGTTGCATTTTCCGGCTCATCATCTGCTCGTGTGTGCGCTGCTCGACTTCCTGCCGAAGTCGAGCTTCCTCTTCTTCGTCTATCATCGTTATACCAAGTTGCTCCTCCTCTTCCTCCTCCCCTTCTTGTTTCTGTTTCTTATCGTCGTCATGTTGTATGTCTTCTACTGGCGCGACTGGCTTTCGAGTTATTTGCTTTCGTCTTCTCTCGTTCTCTTGTTGTTCCTCTTCAATGGCTTTGTCCTGCACAGAAAGGGCGGTTTTCTCCTTTGCAAGTTCAGTGCTATCGACTTCTTCAAAGCCAATGTCGCTGAGGACTTGACCGACGAGGAATTGGTAGCGGAGATGGCCATTGACAGTAGTGCTGGCGTCTACATTTTCGATATTTTGCACGCCCTTGACTGGCTGTAGACCTGCAATGTCAACCTCTAGATGCGTAGTGCGGTAGAGGAGCGCAAGGATGGAATCGTTCTGGGAATAGACGTTCACAAGACGACCAGCTACGACGGTGCGCATGGCCTGCCATACAGCTGGATCTGCGGGGATTGGCGACCCCATAAAAATAGCGGATTCGATAAGGCCGTAGGCGCGTCTTTTGGCAAGGCTGCTCAGGCAAGAATATATGACCCGAGAGCCGAGAGAATAGCCAATCAAGGTTACAGGGCGCTTTCCTTGTGCTCCGTTAATGAGAGCGTCAGCAAGAACTTCGCCGGCCTTGTCAGCTCGCGAGATGGAGACATTGAATGGGTTCGCGGCAATCTTAGCGAGTCTCATAATCCCCATGGGCAACAGGACAGCGCTCATGATACCAGCGAAAACTGTGCGAGCGAGGACTTGGTAACTGGCGACTTTCCATGCTGCAGTAGTGACTAGCGCACGCATAGAGTTTCCGAGATGCAGAAGCGTTTCATATTCCCAACGAAGAGCAAAGACTTCTGACTGAGGCCCGATGACACGCCATGGTACGGCAATATTGTCCTCTTCAGTTACCCAGCCAGTAATCCCCACTGTCACCCTCAAACGATGATCTTCTCTTGCAGCGTCCTTCTCGTCCTTGAGGTTCTTATGTACTTTCCCCCTTACGGGAATGAAAGCAAAGTCTTCGACTTCCCTGGCGTACTTATCCATCATCTCGCCCGTCATTTTTCCGCCATACGCTCCAAATAGACCACCGACTACTACTCCGCTGCTCGCGAGAGCTCCAAGATAAGTAGCGGCGATAGTACCACCCAGGCCTAGTCCTCCCATTATGGTACCAAGTCCAGCCGCAACCAGGGGTGCCGCAAGACCGCCCGTAATGCCTATAAGTGCTGCACCAGCTACCGTGGCAACGCCAACCTTCCATTTTCGAGAATTTTTGTTCTTTGCTGCTTTCTGTTTTGCTTCCTCGTCCGCAGTCATTGCTATGGCTGCATCAAGCAGGCCACGAGCTACCCGAGCTTCATGTTCATTTAGGTCCGCGAGAGAGAGATTTAGGGAGGAGGTGATATGCAACAAAAGCACTCGGGAGAACGCATTGTAATGCTCTAGGCCAAGAAGCAGGAGTAGAAGAGACCGAAGAACAAGAAGCCTTTGCGCTTTTGGCAGGCCACTAACCACGTTATCAAATGGCGGATGCACTTTTGACAGCTTATTTTCTGTATCTTTATCTGCATTTGTCGACTCTTCCGGTAGATTGTGATCATCGGTTGAGAACGAAGACTTGCTTTCTCCTCGGTCATTCAAAACTTGGCCAATTCTCAGCAGGACTGAATTGTGCCATTCGTCGAAATAAGCGAGTGCCTCGGTTTTAGACTTTTGATCCAAGGCCAACGTATTATCCATACTCTCTTGAGTGCTCCTCGCCGGCGAATCTTGTTCCTGCACGGGCTCGCGAGTATCTCGCTTTTCTGACTCGGGGTTTTGCGTCTTGGAATTAGAAGATGTTTCAAAGCTTTGTAAGACTGTCTTCCGCATATGCTCAAGCACGGCCGAAATCAAGACCATCAGGTCTCCCCGTTGAGACTCGGTAAGAAAATCGGACATTCCATGCTCCTCTTTCTTGTCTTTCTTCCCTTGGTCATCGGTATGGGCTGTATGGCGGAAAAAGCGATCGACCATGACTAGATAAGAGTGTGTATATATATATATATATATATAAATTGTTGTCGAGTTGAAGCTGGTGTTGCAATTTCGTCATGGAAGGAGCCTCCGGGCGGGGCGGAAAGACAGCTGGGCTGTGCCAAGCCCGGATACAAACATCAACAGTGAACAGTGAACACCAAAATTCCAGAATTAATTCCGGCTTTGCACTACAAAATACTTTCCTGCTGTCCTAGTAGCCGAGCCCAATGCATTTCCATCCCACTGGTCATGCTCAATGTGCTGAGCGTTCTCGTCTTCTATCGCCGCTTGGCGTTGTATCCTCCTACTGCGACCAGTCACCTTCTCCTTGGCCAGAGCATCTTTCAATGCCTCCAGCCCTATCGTAGACTCCTTGATAGCCTGACGACTCTCGTCGCGAATAGCTCGCAGTGGAGATAGGCCTTCTGTTTCCACATCCTGAATCGACCTGACAAAGTGGATCTGGGATTCGAGCGTTTTCAACATCTTTTCTTCTTCCGCCTTGTCAACCGGCTGCGGAAGGGCCGACAAACGGAGTAGACGGTGAAGGCTTTCGGGGGTAATCGATAGCGGTTTTGTCGGGTCGTGGGTATTAGGAAGCAGAGATTGGACAGACCATGTCGGCTTAGCAAGGAGAGCGGCGATGTCGTCGCTAGTATACTTGGTATACTGGGATGAGTACCGTCGCTTAGGGGCAGCAAATACGAGTGCTTTGTTACCCTGGCGGAGGGGGCGGAGCCAGCTCAATCGCACTGGGACACGAGGCATTGGAAAGCAACGATATAAAATTTGCTGACACAATAAGCTGGAAGACTCGAAACAAAGTAACTAAGTCGTGGACGAGAGCCTTTTTGGCGGAGGATACGGAGTAGTTAAAATATTATTCTGACCTACCAGATTTAATGGGGAAGGCGGTGAAGCCACAGCTTGCTTATCCCCACTGTCCCGCCGATGTATCATCATCGTTCATGCTTCTTGCTTGTCTTCACTCCAACTTCCAACGTCTCTCATCTCCAGAGTCTTCGAATCATAAACTGCGGGGGCCGACTGATCGAGTCGAGCATAACACAGTTGTAATTGGTCATTACTGAAAAATATGGGAGATCCTCGCGCCCTGTTACAGAAGGTGGTTGAACCTCTCCGCTCTTGCTCCGTTGGTGGCTAATGTGGCTTTCATACCAGGCCGACAAAGCTCTTCAAAGTGCTTCCGGCGGCTTCAGTCTTTTCGGAGGACGTACGGAGAAGCTTGAGAATGCGGCAGATCTTTACATTCAAGCGGCGAACGCATTCCGGGTGCAGAGACTGAGTACGACAGCCTAAGTTTGAGCCATATAGAACGGGCAGACTAATATTATATTGTCGGTTATTTATAGATAGAGAAGCTGGTCTGGCGTTTGAAAAAGCTGCCACGGTTCAGAAAAACAATCTGAATGAACCCGACGATGCAGCAAACAGTCTATCCGAAGCCTTCAAGGTATATCGCAAATCAGATCCCGAGGATGCAGTACGAGTACTTGCACTTGCAATCCAACATTATATTTCAAAGGGAAACTTCAGGCGAGCGGCGACACACCAACAGAACCTGGCTGAAACCTATGAAGTTGAGATTGGGAATGCGAAGAAAGCCCTGGAGGAGTATGAGAAGGCTGCCGAGTGGTACGAAAGCGACAACGCAGAAGCGTAAGGAAATCCGCGCATTGTCTTGATTCGAATTCCCAGGAACCGAGCTAACTTTGTTACTACAGACTTGCCAATAAGTATTTCCTAAAGGTTGCCGATCTAGCTGCCATAGAAGGCGACTATTACAAGGCAATTGCGCAATACGAAAAAGTCGGAAAAGTTTCCATCAACAACAATCTAATGAAATGGTCCGTTAAGGATTATTTCTTCAAAGCTGGCATATGTCATCTTGCAACAGGGGTATGTCTGGTGGCCTATATACTGCAAATTGACCGTACTAATCAGGCTCTTTTGCCCGTCTTACACAGGACCTCGTTGCTAGCAACCGTGCATTGGAAAGCTATAGAGACATTGATCCTTCATTTCCATCAACCAGAGAGCACGCGTTACTGGTCGACCTTTTGCAGGCTGTTGAGCAAGGAGATCAGGAAATGTTTGCTGATAAGCTCTTCCAATTCGACCAATTAAGCAAATTGGACAAATGGAAGACAACTCTGTTTCTCCGCATCAAAGGCAACATTGAAGAGGTTGGTGAAGATTTCTCTTGATTTTGTCTATCCGGCTGTTTGGTGGCTATCTATTTTCTTTTGCTTATTTCCCCCTTATTATTACCTGGATTGCGATCTCCGATTCTTTCATCTTGCAGTTTGATGGTTACGTTAGAGCTTTATCATGTTATCATATCAATATACATGCGTTTTAAGGCAGAATGATTGCCTGCTTCTTACCTAGGTAAAAAAGCGTTGAATGCGATATACCTAGGTATGTGAACTATACAATGGTATTAACTAACATGATATATGAACTACTACAACAAAGCCAACTCCTTGTAATGCGAGTCTCCGGAGAACAGTATATAACAGAACGCCATGCTTAGAGAGGACTGACTATTCAGGTATCATCAAATGCGACAGTCATCAATCTTTCTTAGAAACAAACCTAGCCAGCGCAGGTCCTAATTGCTCTCGTTCAACTCTCAATGTCTCGTTCTGTTGAGAAGCGCGCTCCTTCTGCAGAGCCTCGGCCTTGAGACGTTTCTCGTCAATGACATTCGTTTTGCCTCTCTTTCGGAGATATTTCCTGAGCGCACTGTTGCGGCCTCGTCCCCGATTCTTTAGTTTTTCTATGGGGTCTTTCAGTTTGGAGTCCTGCTCTCGCTCTTCACGACGTTTCTTATCGCTGATCACATCGATTTTGCCCACGAAATCTGGATCTAATGAGATCATCTCGGGCTGTATCTTGTTCAATAGCGCCTTCACTTCAGCCTCCTGGCGCTGCTTGGTGGTTTCGTATGGGTTTACTTCGGTCGAATCGAAGTTTGGTTCTCCCGCACCAGGAACAATAATATTGGAGAACCCCTTGTCATAAGCAACGCCCAGAATATCCTCGTAAGGGCACCATTTAACGCTCTCAATGCGCTGTCCGTCACCTCCCCATGCCATATAAGGGCTCTGAACTTTCTGCGCGTCGGCAGCTGCGGCATCAAAGAGACCCTTCCAGACGCTGACCTGCGTGCCCCAGCCTACTGCCGTCAGACCGCGATCACTGATGGCAACACTTGACCCAGGCTGGTAACAAGAGTATGAGTGCACCTGCTTGAACATCCGTATATCCCAAATATTCATTCTCATGTCTTGCCCTGTCGAGACCATGTATCGACCTTGCCGATCAATAGCCATTGACCGCACGGGCCCTCGATGCACAAGAGCTTTCACCAGAGCGGTTTGCGAATTAGGTGACCACAGAGTAACTGTCCCGTTTTGGTGACCAACATGCAGGATGGCATTCCAAGGATTTTGACAAAGCGCGGTTGGGGAGCCTAGTCTAGTTGGCAGTTCTGCAACCAACTGACCAGTTGATGTGTCTGTATACTTTAGAAACCCGCTGTTTGCCTACGAGATGAGAGTGTTAGTAAGATGCCCCTAAATTTTCAGATTGTCTGGGGCCGGGAACACTCACAGCACTGGCCAAAAGAAAGTGATATGGCAGAAACTCGAGGTATTTGGCCTCGACGTGTTTGTGGAGGCAGTGCAACTCAACGCCGGCGTGGTCGTAGATATAAACGTTTTTCTTCTGGGCCACGGCAAAAAATTGATTATTATGCAGCCATTTCGCATCGCGTACGGTCTCTCTGAGTTGCAGCTCACAACCTAGTTTCCCGGAGCGCCATTCCATCGTTGCAATATGGCCTTTCCTCCCAGCCAAAAGCAAGTTCTTGCCGTTTCGGGTGTAATCCGCACGATACGGTCCCAGTTCCTCCAGCTTCAAATCAAAGCCTTTCTTGGCCACTTCAATGCCCACATTCTCTCTGATTTCGTCTTGCCTAACCTTATATGTCCGCTCAAGCTCTCCCTCGGGCTCTAGGAAGCCCGACTCGTTCTCGAGCAAAATCTCCGCATCCTTTGCTCGAAGTGCGGCTGTCTTGTACCTGTCTTCGATGACCCTTAGGTTCCCTCGCAACTTCTTGTCTCTGATTTTCTTTAACTGGACAGCCTTGCCGCGTCCATATTTTTGCGTTGCTTCCGTTAAGCGCTTCTTTGCTTCTCTATCTTCGATTGTTTCTTGCGGCGAGCGTTTCGCGACGGCCTCCGCGACGGCCTCAGCGACTGGGGCCATGTCGGGCTGCTTCCACACGGATGTGGGGTTTTAATATGAAGGGCAAAAATTGAAATTGATCTGCAAGGAAGATTTAAAAAGGGAAAAGAGAAAGAGAGAGTGATGCTCCACGATTGATGCAGAGGTCGGCGAGTCTTAAAAATTTCATGCCAAGACTTCTGCTGCTCGCTTGTCCGCTTCCGCCACAAGAACTTTTTTCCCTTATCGATTAGCAGTCCCCGCAGTCAAATTTTGGCGAATTTTGTCCGAACGTTGAAGTAAATAAAAACAATTGCTTCACTCTCTTTCTTGCGGTATATCGTTGCCATTAAACACAATATCAAGCTGTCTCATCGTGGCATCTCTCCCGTTTCGTTTCAGACGGCCAGACGGTGCCAATATGGCGCCAATCACTCCGTCGGTGCATCACCACCGGAGCACAACGAAGACAACCCACAAGGCATTCAAAAGCAAGCACGCTACGAAGAGTGCCCTCAAGGAACGGACTAGAGGTATTATAAGCTCTCATTACATGTATAAATCCGAAAATACTAACGTGCATGCCTTAGGAAAAATCGAGACCAAGGAGCGAGGAGTTCGGAGAACCCCCCATCAACTACTAATGTCGAAGCTGGACCGCAAAAATCAAGCCCGTCAGAAGCAACAACTAAAACACCAGGAGAAATCCCATGCTACTAGCATTTTCTCCGGGCAGAATGGAGCTCCTCGTCAAGTGGCTATTGTTCCTCTTGCGGATACAATCGACGTCTCTGCTGTGACCCGATCCTTGAACGCAAGCGTCGATGTCTCCGAAGATGTCTCCGTTGATCGCCAAACACGTGTGCGCATTGACCGGTTTAAGCAGAACATAATGTATGTTCCGGCGAGATATGATTTATTGCATGCTCTGGATGTTTGTCGTGTGGTTGATTTCGTGGTTTTGGTTCTCCCAACCGACGTGGAGGTGGCTGAGGAAGGAGAAACACTTTTACGATCTATTGAAAGCCAGGGCATCTCCAATGTCCTCGTCACCGCGCAAGGGCTGGACCAGGTAAATCCGCCAAAGAAACGACCGCAGGTTGTCTCTTCCCTAAAATCATACATAAATCACTTCTTCCCTACAATCGAAAAGGTTCTTTCTCTCGACTCCCGGCAAGAGTGCTCTAATGTGGTCCGAAGTCTTTGCACAGCAACGCCGAAGGGGATCCGATGGAGAGATGACAGAAGCTGGATGCTGATTCAGGATGTTCATTGGCCTGATATCCAAGCCAATACAGTTGACGATGTGGTGGTCACCGGTGTTGTGCGTGGGAGGGGATTGAAGGCAGATCGAATTGTGCATATACCTGGTTGGGGTGATTTCCAGATCAATCTGATAACTGCAGCACCGCTTCTAAATGCCAAGAATACAAAGGAAGACACAATGAATATTGACGAGACAGATGCTCCCAAAGTGCTGGATCGGCCAACTGAAGACCGCGATGACATGGCCGTTATCGCACCAGAAGAGATTGAAATGGACGACGACGTGATATCAAACCCTGATACAGAGAGGCGAGGTGTCTTGCTGGACGATCACCACTACTTTTCTGATGATGAATCGCACATCCCGGCTCGCCCAAAAAGGCTTCCCAAGGGTACCTCTGAATACCAGGCTGCCTGGTTTCTTGAAGACGACTCTGACTCTGGGTCTGATATGATTGACATGGAAAATGAAGACGAAGATATGGAGATTGATGGATCTGAGGGCCGTCCTGAGGATGGTGTGTTTCCGGATCACGGCGATGCTATGACTGAAGGTGGGCCGTCGGAGTATCCTCAGTCAGAAATGTTCTTGGACCCATCTCCCGAAGATGAAGCGGACCAGTTAGAAGACTACCGTGCTAGTCGTCGGAAGGAAGAAGAAGACGATCTCGAGTTTCCCGACGAGATCGAACTGCATCCTAATGTTCTCGCTAGGGAGCGATTACAGAAATATCGTGGCTTAAAGAGTCTCAAGACAAGTCGGTGGGAGACCTCGGAAGACCGGCCTTTCGAGCCCGAAGACTGGCGACGACTATTGCAATTTCATGATTACAAAGGTCTTAAGAATAAACTTGTCCGAGAGGCTCTGGTGGGTGGCGTGGCGCCAGGCACTCGTGTCAACGTCCATCTCAAGGCCGTTCCGTCTGTCTTTCGTAATAGTCCATTGCCTGTGGCATTATATTCACTTCTCCGGCACGAACACAAGCATACAGTCATAAATATCAACATGACCCTGAACTCCTCTGTCGAGAAGCCGATCAAATCAAAGGAGGAAGTCATCATTCAATGTGGTCCGCGCCGCCTTGTGGGCAATCCAATCTTTTCAAATGCGGGAAATACACCGAATAATGTACACAAATTTGACAGATTCCTTCATCCAGGTCGCAACGCGATTGCCAGTTTCATTGGTCCCGTTACCTGGGGAGCTGTTCCAGTTCTCATTTTCAAAAACCAGGCAGTGAAGGATCCAGAAGTGCTAGACTCTGCCGATGACAACATCGAGTCTGAAAAGACATTAAAACGAATGGAACTGATTGCAACGGGCACGGTCGTTGCCCCTGATTACTCTCGCGTCGTGGCTAAGCGGGCCATTCTGACCGGCCACCCTTACAAGATCCACAAGAAGGTTGTTACAGTGCGTTACATGTTTTTCAACTCGGAGGACGTTCAGTGGTTCAAGGCCCTTCAGCTCTGGACCAGGCGTGGCCGTAGTGGCTTTATCAAAGAGAGTCTGGGAACTCACGGATACTTCAAAGCGACCTTCGATGCGAAGATTAACCCCCAAGATTCAGTCGGTATCAGTCTATATAAAAGGGTTTTCCCGCGGAGGGCTCGGCCTTTTGAGGAGCTGGCATAGATTTGCTTGCATATTTTGTTATCTTTTTTTTTCTGTCTTGTAACGATGATGATAAAATCCATACCCACGTTAGACATGGAAATTTGACGTGTCATGACTATATACAAAAGACGTTATTCAATTGCATACAACTATACTTACCTGTTCTGTAGTATACCTCCTGTACCTAGGTAAGTCGAAAAGAATAACGAACTGCCATCTCAGACAGCCCCAGACTTTCTCACAGCACCATTCTTCCACCTCTCCAAACTCGTCTCATACGCTCCACTCGCCTTCCACGAACTAATAATCAGATTCACAATATGATCAACACCATTCCCATGCTTCACCGAGCCAAAAACCGTCGGACCCCCTTCCCTAATCTTGCCCGCATCCCGCTCCATAACGCTCAGATCGGCCCCCACAGCCTCCGCCAAATCAATCTTATTAATAACCAGCAGGTCACTGCCCGTGATCCCCGGTCCGCCCTTTCGCGGCACTTTGTCTCCGCCAGCGACGTCGATTACGTAGATGATGAAATCGGCTAGCTCGCGCGAGTAGTTGGCGGCTAGGTTGTCGCCCCCGGACTCGATTAGGAGGAGGTCAGTGGTGAATTTGCGTTGCAGGGTTTGGAGCGCGAGGAGATTGGCGCTGATGTCTTCGCGGACGGCGGCGTGAGGGCAGCCGCCGGTCTCGATGGCAGAGATTCGTTCGGGGGCGAGGGCTTTGTTTCGCGTGAGGAATTCTGCGTCTTCTCTATATTTGTTTGTTTTATAATTAGTTCCTGTTTTCTCTCTCTCTCTCTGTGTGTGTATCAATAACACGCACTTTGTAAAGATATCATTGGTTACAGCAGCAATGTTGTATTCATCCCTCAAGGCTAGGCATAATTTCAACATGAGAGCCGTTTTACCGGATCCAACTGGTCTTTTTTTTCCAAGTCTGATCAGCAATCATACTCCCCAGAAGGAACATGGAGAGACAAACCCGCCAATGCCAATTGTATAAGCTCTATCCTTCCAATCCCTCCCATCGTGTTGCGAAAGCGGCTTCTCGCGATTCATATAAGATCCTGGCCCGTCGTAGATCTCGTGCGAGTGGCCGTGGCCTCCAAAGGGGTCATCATGGGAGTGCGAGATGCCGCCGTCGTGGGAGTGAGAGTGACTGGGTGCTGACATGGTTATGCTTGTTAAGGTATGTGTAATAATAGGGTTGGATGAAGGTTTGATATTGGATAGTTAAAATACCCCTCATCCTTCGAGTGGGGGAATGCATACAGTACTGTGTAATTTACACATGTACGATACACAGTGCGCATCGTACAGCAAAACATACATCAAACGTAAATACAAACTTTTAATTACTAGTGTGTAAGAATTTATATTAACTTTAAGCATATCTGCGGATCGCTCTCTATAAAACCAACCATATGTAGCGGTCATGTTACACGAAGACTACAGAGAAGGGTACTTGAGAAACCCAATTCCAATGGACAGGACAGAATCTCCTATATTAGATGGTCGAAAATGACCAACAACGAGAAAATTTACATAGCAATGCGCAGTAATGGATAAATGATACAGCATGGGAAAATTCGTGACAATGTTAAGAGACTCAAATAGGTAGTCGACAGAAGCCACGCAAGCAGTTCGCCCTTTTAAAAAAAGACAATAACAAACCAGAACCGATGAAGAAAGAAGTGTAAAACGTTAAGCGGATCAAATCATGTCCCTTTCTTCAGTTATCGACAGCGTCAATGCGGCACCAAAAACAAAAAGAAAAAAAATCAAATGCAGGGAGAGTATCACACCAGTGAACACCACCTCAACAAGAACGGGTACCTAGGTAAGAGACAAAATGACAATGAGATAAGAGAAGATACATGTAAATGCAGAACCCCAGAATATCTAAATCGCTGAATCACCTGCCGTTATAGCCGTGTAGGACCGCCTAACAGAGACGAGACACACGAGGCTTCAATGAAGAAAGAACCATGGTATCTCATGCCCATACGTATCGGGATCCAAAAAAAAAGAAAAAAAAAAACATATCAATGTAATGCCGTATTGAAAAAAGTCAAGAGAAGTTTCGAGCAATAACCAGAGCAGGTACTCGACGCCATGCGTAATATGGATCACAAAAAAGCACTAGCGCAGAAAATTGCTAGAGCAGAAAGGAAAGAAAACCAAATCGTAGTCAACAACACAAATAGGGAATCATATATCCACGGGGAGAAACCAGAGAGAGAAAAACAAGCTTAAGCACTAACTCCCAGCTAGAGAAATGAAAATAGATGGTAAATATCCTGATACGCCAGTAACCGATTTTCCCCTTTTTAAAAAGGAAGAAGAATGGAAAAAGCGAAAATCCAAAAAACAAGGGGAACAGCAAGAAATGTATCCTAAGCATTGCCTTTATGCCTCTTACCAGCACCAACTTTGGGGCTGGCTCTCACTTTAGGTGCAGGTCCAGCACCATTCACTTCAGCACCATCATCACCTTCGGTTTTGACAGTGCTTGTACGGCGACGTTTGTTGGAAACGTTAGGGCTAGTGTTCGCACTGGGCCCTTGACTACCATTCGCCGCTAAAGAAGTTTGATTTTGCTGAGGCACTGCCCCAGCTCCCATGTGATTTTGCGCCGGACTCGGATGAGCCGAGTTCCCTAGGTGCGGAGAAGCCTGTGCGCCAGGTAGGCCCATATGGCCCACTGAAGGAGAAGCGAACTGAGATGGTCCATGGAGACTAGGCGTGCGCTGGCCTGGTGCGTGTTGTTGCCCGGTGAGATTCATAGCTTGTTGGGCCATCATAGTAGTGACTTCTCGGAGTATCTCCATAGAGCTCTTTTGAGGGAAGCTCGTACTATATGATATCAAACTTGTCATTGACGACATAGTCTCCGCAATCTACATACATAAAAACGTCAGTTCCTTGACCATTTCCACAAGGATTTTTTTTTTCAGCATTACCTCGAGGAAGCACTGGACACTATGCGGAAGTCCACTTATGTTTACCAACGACTCAGGAGGAGTTATCGTAGGCTGCACGGGCGCCTGCTTCTGCTGCATTCGTTTGCTAGCATTCTTGGTCACACGGGGACTTGGTTTCTGTTCAATCGGTTCCGGGTTTTGAAGAAGATTGCGAGGGATGTATTCTCGAAAACTTGAAACGGATATATCCACCACATCAAACTTGAGGTCTGGGTTGAGAAGCACTTTGAGCGAACCATTGACAAAGAGCTATTTAGAGATTAGAGTGAATATCGCCATTTATACGATTGGAGCTGACAAACCTGACAATCATTGGTGAACCAATAAATGAAACTAACTTTGGGACTAAATATGACGCGGTACCCGTTTTGAGGAGAAAATTCCTGTGTGGCTTCCATGTGTGTTTGGATTTTTCTGATACCGTTGTTGAAGAGCGTGACGTAATAACGAGGTAGGATTGTTGCATTGACTTCGAAAGACTTCGTTCCAGTGTCTGGTGTAAACACGCCCTGGCGCAAAACACCCCAGGGCTGACCAGTGGCCGCATAGATGCTAGTGTTGTAGTATTTATTAACAATATCTTGCCAGAAGATAAAATCCGCGTCTTCGCCCTTGCTCTGTAAAAGTGGAAAATAATATAGAATTAGTAAATTTGCGCTTCATATAATTAAGAAAAGTCATACCTCATAATTGCTCAAAGTCTCGAAATAGCTATTGACGTATTGTGTCAATGACCCATATTTATGGAGGAGGGAATTCAAATGTGCCCGCCGTTGTTGTTCCATCATAATTTGTTGGTGAATTTTGAACTGTTCCGGATTAGACATGGCCTGCTGTTGCACCATTTGGACTTGACCCTGTGGCTGTGACATTGGCTGAGGACCATTTTGCGGTTGCACTTGAGACGGCTGCTGTTGTGGTTGTTGCTGATTGTGTTGAACTTGTGGCTGTGGTTGCTGCTGAGGAAGCGTTTGTTGCGGGGTCGGAATCTGTTGATGTTGAGGATTGGGTGTCGGTTGTGGTGGCGGTTGAGAACCCTGGTTCGACGGGGGTTGCGGAGTTGAATGTTGTTGTGGAGGATTGGACTGCTGCGATGGCGTTGCACTTCCAGGAGGCACTTGGAGACCTGGTTGCGGTTGGGGAGTGACACTTTGAGGCGGTACGGCTGCTCTCTGTTGCGGCGTATGCTGGCCTTGTTGGTTGTTTGCCTGAGCAGCTGCTTGCGCTTGCGCAGCTGCTTGCGCCTGAGCTACATGGGCTTGCATAGCAAGATATTGCTGTTGTTGTTGCTGTAAATTCGGAGGCATCTGCTGCATCTGCTGTGGAAAATGCATCATATTAACTGGGCCACGCATGCTAGGATTTTGCATAAGTCCCTGCGTTCCAGCTGGTAGGGAGACAGGTATACTGCCATGAGGGTGCGCGAGATGCTGTTGTGCTGCAAGTATCCGCTGATGATGTCGTTGCATTGCATGTTGCTGTTGTAGCATTTGAGTGCTGTTCGCGGGATCTGCAGAATGACGAAGTCAGTATCAAGGGAAGGGCTAATATTGGCTATCAATGCAAACAGACTTACTCATGCCAAACTGCTGCTGCTGTTGCTGAAGGAGATGCGCTTGCGCAGGACTCAAGTGTTGTAGAGCATGTGTATTTTGCACAGGACCGCCGGGACCCGCTGTCGCGCCAGGAGGCATGCCAGCCATCATGGGTCCCGGTTGACTAACCTGAGGCCCGGCAGCAGCCGATACCCCAGGGTGCATCTGTTGTACCATACCAGGCCCTTGAACGCCCATGCTTGGATGCTGCGCTTGAGACATTGGATGGCCAGGAGGCAACCCAGCATGTTGAGGGATGCCTTGATGGGCAGGAAACGGCTGAGTCATCATCATCGCTATGTCCAATGAGCCCTCAGCCGTGTGAAGGCTTGCGAGGACGACCTAAACCGCACGAGTTTGTAACGATGATGGCGAGTGATAAGACCCCCCGGGACGACAAGCTGAGAAATGCGATCGATACAAGGCGAACGCGATGAACTAGTTATGATAGCCAGGACACTGCGGCTGGTGACAAAGCCTGGGTCAAGACTGGCCAGGCGCAGGCAAACCCAAGAGCATGGATCACGATCAAGATGTGTGAGTCGCGTCTCCGTGCTTACTCAGTCGGTCAGAGCGGGCCTTGCCAGGCGGACGCTTTCCGAAATACGGACCGAACGCAACGAAGACAGAGGCGAGTCGACAGCTCTGATTTCGCAATTCTCAAGGCCGCTGGCCGTTTGGGGATAATGACTGACTTTGACTGCCTGCAAACTCCAGAGAGAAATGGAAGGTTTCGGAGAGGGGCTGTTAGGTAGGGGCTGGGAACTTCAAGTGGCCCAAGAACGGCTGCGGCGAATTCAAGACGGAACACCGGAGCCTCACCTCACGCTATCAAGAGTCTCTTCCGTGGCGTGATCGACGCACGTCAGGCTATCTTGACTGAGTCTCCGGGCTGGCGAGAAGGGAAAAAGCCAGACTGTCTTGGGGGGGAGGACAATCAGGAGACACGAAGAGAGAAAATCGAGGAAATCCGCAGCAGGAGCACGACATACGCAGCTTCCATCCCGGCCGTGCTCTGCGGCACGCCAGGCCTATCTGGGCGGTCACGTGAGATCGGCGCTATTTTTTCCGCTTTTCTTCGGTCGATTTGATTTGATTTGATTTGATTTTTTTCTTCTTGTCTCTTTCTTTCTTTCTTTCCACCGTCAATCATGGGTTCGTTCAGGGGCATCATCACTGCTGTCTTTGCTTCTCCCGTAATCCCTTCGTACCAGGTTAGTCCAGTCCTCCATCCCACGTTGAATTTCTTCACAAACCCGTCTCCGCCCACAAGATGACAAAATGCTTTTTTTCTTCTTTATTACCTGAATCGCCCCTGAAGAGATATTCGGGCCCTCCTTTCCCGGTTGGCCTGCTACTTGCCAGTATACCTTGTCTGATCCTTTACTTTGGAGATCCACATTATCCATTCGTTGCATTTATCACCTGGATGGCATCATGCTAACATGACAAGGTTAGAATCGATCGGTACGGTGGGTGATGTAGGACTCGTTTTGAAGGACGACATGACATGCAAGTACGGTTCTATTGAATAGACCGTATCTTGACCTTGGCTCGTGGATATGATGGGATTCACTTAGTCTTTTTAGAGTGCTCTTTTGACGACGAAGACAGAAGTACACGTTTAGAATAACAATACTTTCTTAGGCGAACTTAACTATCGTAATGCCTTTTCCGTTGTCGTGTTTTTCTTAAAAACATTGTACTACGTAGTACTAGTATTATAGCCTCAGGAATCAGGCAGCAAACATCAATGAACGGATGAACGCCAAGACCAGATCCACATTAATTCCCTTTTTGGCTAGTCCAGTTTTGTTCTTTATTGGAGTTTCATCTCTTCGAAGTTCGAATTATTCCGCCGAGTGCCACTGCCATCCACCACAACACCGGCTTTCACGACCCCAGGCCATTGCATCTTCGGATGCCCTTCTACGCACTCTGCCTTGAATAGCAGAAACATTGATAACCCGTTTCTGTGAAAAGAACCTGGAACTGGTCTCGCCACGCTGTTGCCATGCAAAGTGCCTTACTCCTACCATCCCACATCGTTCGGTCCTGTCGTCTCATCGCTGGTCGTCGATACGCGTTGTCTACATCCACCTCCTCTCGCAACTTTCATCAGTCACTCCTTCGTCAGTCTAGGCCGCCTCCGGAGTCAAATGGCTCTTCCGATTCGAATCATGACATTCCGAAGGAGGTAACACCAGCTGCTGTAGATACACAGTCTACGGAGCAAAGTCGGGAAACTGCTTCTTCGAATCAGTCGTCGGTTGGGAGAAAGAGTTATATAGCGGGCCTTCGTCGTACATGGAAAGATAAGAAATTTCCGGCTGAAGATATTCCCATCGCCGCTACGATTCCTCAATGGTTTCTCAATGAAAACGTTATTACCTACCGACAGGTCGACGGTCTCAAGAGCCCAACGCTTATTTCAGTGGATTCTCAACGGAAGCCAGCCTCATTTTCTAATGATGGTGTCAAACATCTTCAGGTCCCTTCGCCGGGGGATGGTAGCGAGGCTGGGAATAACGGAGGTCCCGAATCGCCCGTCGGCGGTGGTCGCTATGTAGTAAGCTCTGATTCTTGGGAGAAGCTGCACGCCGCAGTCAAGGCTGGATTTATGTTTCCCTCGGCAAAGTATGCCAACGATCCTGTGACGGAAAGGTCACACCTGCTTGTGCGTTATCCTGGCAGCGATGGAACCGAGGGAACTGTTTTTCTGAACGCCGTTGTGCGAACACTTGCCAAAGAAGTAGAAGCTGATCTGGTCACTTTGAACGCTCAAGATATTGCTCGGCTATGCAGCGAACAAGAGAGGGCAGAAGGTGGTGCTGTATCTTCCATTCGCAACTTGGGATACGAAGTTTACAGCGACTGGAAAAGAGTATCCAAGCCAGATGTGGGCGGCGAATGGTCTGATGAACTAGCTGGGGACGACGTCGAGAGTTCATTTCCTATCTCTGGCTCTAACATACGCCCGCGCATAGTATCTGTTGAGAGTAACCTTCCGGATACACAACTTCCGAACTGGTTGCTGTCACTCACGGGGACAGGCGGAGATAGTACGAGCAATCGAGGAGCTCGTACGGAGACGAGCACATGGACGCGTCTCATTAATCAATTGATATCATTGTCTTCACAGTCGAAACCCGTTTCCAATAATGATACTTCCGATCCAATCAACGAGACTGCTCAAGAATCCAATCCTCAACCAAAAATGATTATTCATATACAGGATTATCTAGAAGTGATGAAATCTCGCGAAGGTTCCAAATTTCTCAGACTATTCTTCAAGACAATACATAGCCGTCGGCGAGAGGGCCAAAAGGTACTACTCATAGGAACCTCTTCACAACCTCGGAACACTCTTGCAGACTCGACAAGGGCGAAGAAGATCAATGAGCAAATGACTCTCTCCGTTGATAGTTCTGCTGTGCCGTTTGGATTTCCTCTTTGGGTGGTTCCTGCGATGGAAACATCAAGTGTAGATCGACTTCTGGCAGAAGATAGAAAAGCCCACATACGACAGACAAATATACGCAATCTTCAAGACATGGTCCGCAAGCGAGTGGATCATAATGTCATCCCCATAGACGACGAAATATTCGACATGGCTTCTTGGCCTACAGATACCGGTACAATTCCTGACCTACGTTTGGATTCTCACTACTGGTTTTTCAGTAGCGTTCATCATCATATTACATTAGCCATGGGCTGCGTGCAGCCGAACGAGAAGTTCTGTATAAAACATATTCGGCAGGCTTGGAATATCCGAGCGAGGAATATAGGCATTCGTGACGAATGGATTCAAGATCCAACGTCAGGTACAAGTTATTCCGATACGGCTGGAGCGAACGGAATGTCGAAAGTGGACACGGCTCTACAGCTTGGATGTAACAAATATGAAAAGAAGCTCCTTAGTGGCGTTGTAAAGGCCGACAGTATCCGCACGACGTTTGCTGACGTCCATGTCCCCCGGGGAACGGTTGACGCGCTGAAGACGTTGACTTCTCTGTCTTTGATCAGACCGGATGCCTTCACATATGGTGTCCTTGCAACGGACAAAATACCTGGGATGCTTCTGTATGGACCTCCTGGCACGGGAAAAACACTTCTTGCAAAAGCGGTGGCCCGGGAGAGTGGTGCTACCGTCCTTGAGATCAGTGGATCCGATGTCTACGACATGTACGTTGGTGAAGGCGAGAAGAATGTTAGGGCGATCTTTACACTCGCGAAGAAGCTTAGTCCGTGTGTGGTATTTATCGATGAAGCAGACGCTATTTTCGGCTCTAGAAACCAAGGGCGTAACCGGCCTACTTCTCACCGGGAACTTATCAATCAATTCCTGCGCGAATGGGATGGTATGAATGATATGTCTGCTTTCATCATGGTAGCGACAAACAGACCTTTTGATCTCGATGACGCGGTTCTTCGGCGGCTTCCCCGAAGACTTTTGGTAGACCTGCCTACGGAACAGGACCGTGAATCCATTCTCAAGATACACCTGAAGAATGAACAACTAGATCAGTCTGTAGACCTTTCAGACTTGGCACATCGCACTCCGTTCTATTCAGGGTCTGATCTCAAGAACGTCTGCGTGGCTGCTGCACTTACTTGCGTTCGCGAGGAATACGAACAGGCAGCTAATCACACGGGCGACGCACCGTATCAATACCCGCCGCGACGTATCCTAAACAAGGGGCACTTTGAACGTGCCATGGAAGAAATCAGCGCATCCATTAGCGAAGACATGTCGTCACTAGACGCCATTCGCAAGTTCGACGAAAAGTACGGTGATCGCAGAGGCCGGCGCAAGAAGAATGCGGCATGGGGTTTTATGCCTGTGGGAGGCGCACAATTGGTCTCCGATACGATTCGCGTGCGGACCTGATACGCATACATCTTTTATAGGCGTGGACCTGTATTTTTGCTCTGTATCATCAATGCCATATATAATGTGTACCATAGTTCTTGGAAGATGGCCTGTTAGATTTGGATATACTGAGGGCGGCCTCCGTTTAATAGAATTTGAACCAGGGAACGAGCTTTCTTCCAAAGCTGTCCGGCATATAACTCTTAGATCTTGGTATGTAGTTAGTACTATGTAGTACTATATCCAAAGGAGAACAAGTAACTATACAATGAATACACTACAGTTACATACCTTCCTTACGACATGCAGTTACACTGTAAGTATACGGTGTTGAGTAAGTTTCGTAAGTATCAGTATGTACTTTGTACATACTCCGTACGTATCCGGAAATTAATTATGCCCAATGCGGCAGTTAGGGGTGTGCTCCCACTAGCGGCAATTTACTCCGGGGCGCTTTCTCTCCGGCATCATTGGTTGTCGCCTTCCACACTTGATTTTCCTCTTCCTCTTCCTCTTCTTCTTCCTCTTCTTCCTCTTCTCCTTCTCCTTTGCATCATAAAGATATGAGCACAGTTCTTTCACATTATTTAATGCCTAATTTCAGGCGCGAAAAGGAGTCCTGACGGCTTGTTGTTATTGTTATTTGATATACGTTAGTGGTATCGGTGCCGAGATCAGATTTCCCCGCACGCAACAATTCACATTGTTGAAATTAGTGGTCTGGGAGACAAAGGCCAGACAAAGGCCAGACAAACCAAAACAATGGCCACCAACACGACATCGTCTACATCTGTGTTCCCTACTTTTCGTCGAAAGTCGATGAGTAAAGCTGCCGACGCAGAAGCGAAACAGAAACGGGAAACGGCTGTGCGGGAGGCAAAGCAATATGTCAGGGATGTTGTTCGTGCAGACTGGGCTTTTGAACCTCCTTCCACTCTTTGGTCATCTCCACCGAGATCTTCGTTGCATTTATCCAAAACAGCAGCTCTAGAAACAGCAACAGCGTCGAATTTGAATATCCGTTCTGGTGCGGATGTGCGAGCCAACGTCGTGGAGTGGCGGGTGCGAGAACCTGGGAGCAGTTCCGACTCTGATTCGGAGCTGGATGGGCATCCCTCTAATGCTACCGATTCTGGCGATGGAAAAGTAGATCCCTACCGATTCGAGAATCCAGATGCTATTAGATCTAGCGTCCTGCAACGCGGTCGAAGACGCCGAGCAAATCTGGAGCAAGAAATGAAGTGGAACCCGGGTCTACGGTTTTTTGTGGAAAGACGGGATACATGGACTGGGGCAAAGAAGCGGAAAAGTGTAATGCAGAGACCGCCGCGACGGGTGTCTGCGAACCTTCGATCTCCTTCATTGTCGCGTAAAGAGGGCGAGGGGGATACAACGCCATCTCTTAGCCGAAATGAGGAGGGAAGCAGTGGCACCGATGTTAATGCAAATATTAACTCGTTAGGAGGGAGTTCTCCTCCAGTACGGCTTTCGACCGACTTGCTTGAAGACCTTGCGCTGTCAGACGAGAAATCGAGAGATACAACTACAACAATGGAAGAGAAGGATGATGTACGCCCTGATAGCTATGATTGGGATGGAAATGATGCCGACGTTGACGATACTGAAAACTGTGATTACGACTCTGAGGATTCAGTGATACCAGTGATGGAGCCATTTATTGCTGATTCCAACTATGTCAGATCATCAATAACGCCAGCTATCTATGCGTCATTGTACAGTAAGGTGATAGTCCAAGGGCTCACACCAACAATCCCCATCAATCTTTCAGATATCACAAAAGCACTGGTTGCAGGATGGAAATCAGACGGCCAATGGCCGCCCAAGCCCACGGCTCCTCCACCGGGGTCAGACGTACCGGCACGAAGGAAAGGCAAGGGGCTATCCTCGTCGAAGAACGATAATGTCACGGTTGATGGTGTTGTTAGTAGTGGACTTCTTCCTTCTGCTGGTCGAAAGTCGAGTTTTAGTAATCAGGCGACAAACGCAGTCAAGAAGGTGTTGTCTTTGTCGTCTCATTCTTTCCATCTTCGCCGATCGAGTCGTGATTCCACAGAAGTTACTTCTCCTGTTGCACAGCGTGCGTCAGCAGCAGATGGTGCTTTGGCTGATGTTCCATTGGTGGAGGAAGAAACGAGGCGTGTCCATGAGCTCAAAAGATCTGTTTAGGCTGATCGGATCAAGATTACTTCCTATTCATATTATTGCTACTACTATAATTAACAAGCCAGATAAGATGTGCCTTAGCCGTTCTACTTGGTCTGAGCATCAACCACGTCTATGAACATTGAAACCATTGTGATTACAAGATCCGTTGGATACATCGAAGTCAAACCTTGACAGAACATCTGAACTCCAGCAAATGCAATACGCAGCATAAGACAAAGCGATGTTCCTACCTATCAATGGCCTGGTTCGAGCCAACCTGCCAAAATATAAAAGCCGGGTGTCCTTTCAATTCCAAAATACACACCGAGATAATGCTTGCCACAACGTAATTCAACAGAGTTACAACTCCAGATCTTCATTCTTTAAAAAAAGCGGGTTAGTGTCTTACATTTACAATTTTTGTCCAACCGAGAGATCCCCTATACAACCAACATTGGTTGCTGGTGTGCGTTAAAATCTGGAAACCGGGGAATTGAAATGGTATAAGCGCCATTCGTGTTGGTAACGCTTGAAACTCGCCTTTCCAGATATCTTTCTTCAAGATGTCAAGGAAAATGAAGACAACACTGTCTTCGAGAAGGACTACTATAGTTAACAATCAGACAAGATGCAAATGCCTTTTTAGAACCCATGGATCTTGAGGTCATGGTGACTTCAAGATCCCTAGACATACGACTTTTAGTAGCTCAAAGTAAAAGCACATCTTCACAGCAGCGAAGCCGCAGGTACCTAGGTATTTTCGAAACAATATACCTAATATAGGAAATCAGGACGTAAAACAATGGCAAAAATGGCACTGAACAAAAGAAACTCTATTGTGTCTTCCCTCAAGCACACCAGAATTTTCATACCAGTCGAAGGCGCACTTCGAAGAAGTCTGCAGCAAAATTTGTTTCTATGAAAATAATGCATGCACGAAGACGAGCGTCAACCAATACATAATATTCTTCGATATCGACCAGCAGACCTACGACAGGGACTTCAGATACGCAGACAGCACCCCCGCAAATTTCGACTCCTATTATCCCAAAGACAATCTCCTGCTTGTCGAAATATTTTACAAACCCCACGAAGCTATTTCAGCATGGTTCCAGTCACTTCTTCATCTCAAACTGACAGCCATGGGGTTATTCAAAGGCATACGCATGTTTGGAAGAGCAACGGCCAAAGGCAGGAGTCGCGACAAATCAGCGGATCGGTCTTACATGCCCCTAGAGCTTCCAACTGGGAGATCCGCTAAATGGCCTACATTCGTCGTAGAAGTGGGCTGGGGTGAACCAAAGCAAAAGCTCGACCAGGACGCTCGGTGGTGGTTAGAAGAGTCCAAGGGAGATGTAAAGGCTGTGTGGACTATCGACGGTAGACAGAATACGGGAGAGATTATGATTGAAACCCGGTCTTTGATCGATCGACCAACAAGAGCAGGAAGAGCGCCAGGCGTCACTCAGCGGGTTAAAATCTGGAAATCGAAGAATGGCAACGGCACAAGCGCCATCAGCGTTAGTCGCGGTTCCCTGACACTTTATTTTCCAGATCTCTTTCTTCGAGATGCCAGGGGAAACGAGAATAACATTATATTCGAGAAGGAGGACTTGGTGACGCTGGCAGAGATGGCTTGGGATGCGGATGAAGTAGAGAAATCGAATACCTAATTTCCCTGATCGACGAGATTACCTATGTTCCAGTTGGAAATGAAGGGGGAGAGAATTGAAGAAGAGTATAATGAAAATATTCAGGAGAGGATAATGAGTCTTAAATAGGTAGAGATCTCTAGAGATAGATATACAGTAGAACCTGGATATACCTAGGTAACGTATGGACGACCTCCCTACCTACCTAGGTAGGTAGATATGTTTGATATCAGCTTAATCAACTTTGATACTGGAGTGAAGAGGGCTCTAACATATTAATCTATTCCTAAATTGATTTTTTATCTGCATTGCACTAAATGTATCGCGTAGCTGTACTACCTAATAGACATTGTTGAGTAAATTCAAAGGCCGACTGCTTATGCAAAGGGAATGCTTTCATACCTCCGCGTTTGTAACTTCCAAGGTTGTCAGGCTTCTAATTGTATGTGCGCAGATCGTGTATAGATCCATAGTGATACTATGTCGGGCTTGTGCAGAATTCGGGGGCCCGAAAATTGCTGCCTTTCAATGAGCCTAATGAATCCTTCGTTGGGCCATAATTACCGCTTGAATGTAGTAGCTGTCCAGTCCATCTGTTTTGTTTTACTAGGGGTTGACTTTGATGGGGTAACATTTTATCCTAAATGAGTAACTCATTGCCCTAATCGGTAATCTCTACCAACAAACAAGCATGAGTGCTGGAAGCATACAAAAAATGCTGCAGATTCCCATGATAGCTTCATACAGTGTCGGTTTCGTAACAATTCCGACCCGTGCCTTCGTTTGGTCCACAACATAGCAGCCATTTCAATTTTCCGCTACTATGCAGGGGTGTTGTAATTCTGGCCAACCGGCACTACAAGATTACCGCCCAGTGCCCACGCAGATGGCTTGACTCAGGCTGTGCATGAAGCTAGTGAGACTGGTCAAAAGATAAAAATAACTAAATCTTCATACATGGAGGAGGTAACTACGTATAACTATAATACAAGGTCCGCCGCTCAAATGGGTTTGTCAAATTCGGTTGACACAAAATGTCAGCTACCCAAGGGTGGACATCTTCTCCTAATGGGAGAGGCACGTACGACATTATTCTATCTTGTCTCGTTACCATATTTCTATGCTGCTGGACGTCCGTCTACCCCAATATCGGTGCTGCTACAGATAAAAAATGGGCGAGGTTGCGCGACAAGTTGGGCCTGGCTTTATTGGGAATCATAGGGCCGGACTTTCTCATCACTCTTGCTATCGGTCAATTATCCTCTGCACGGCGTTCGCTTAAGGTGTGTATTTGTTGCCGCTAGTGATGAGGAGAGAAAAATGATACTTTTTGCTAATTTGACATGTATAGAAATTCCATGCTGCTGGATTCAAAGACTGGACTCTCACTCATGCTTTCTTTGCGGACATGGGTGGTTTCATGCTTAAGGCGCCGGGATTACAGAAACCGATTCCCCTTGATGCTGAGCAGCTTTTCTACCTAATACAACATGAATACGTGGACCCCCCTGGGTTCTTAAAAGAGGAGCTTGATGATAGAGACAAATCCGATGGACTGTCAAGGCGAGTAATTTCAACCTCTTGCACGCCAAAAACACAAAAAAACGCAGGGCTAATAATAGTATGGAAAACTCAGGCTCTTCGCCATTATTCAAGCATTATGGTTTATTCTATCCCTCATAGCGCGTGCTGCCCAGAATCTTAGAGTGACAACCATAGAGATCACTACTATTTCTTTTATCATCATTCTCTTTGGGACTGCGTGGTGCTGGAAGGACAAACCATCCGATGTCACGACTACCATTTGTCTTGAGACATCTATATCCATCGATCGTATTATTGCAGAAGTGAGAGACTCTACATTCCCCCTCTTCCGCTAACATGCACACAAGAGAGCTAATCTTTCCGCTCCGGTTTGTGTTAAGGGTGGTGTTCGTGCAGCACAGCCATATTATCACACTCCCCTCGACTTTATATCCCGATATGAGGATCCTCTGGGCCTTCTATGGGATTTCTATAACGAACTCGTGCGCCGCACAATGAAGTTTAGCCCTATATCACGCCCCGTAAGCACGGTGCCTTGGAACCGGATTCCAGGTGACAGGTTTCTTAGAATCGACTTTGCCATCACTGGAGTAAACTTCGTTTTCATCCTTGCATTCAGCAGCATCTTTTTCATTGCTTGGGATTTCTATTTTCCAAGCTCAGTGGAGCGCCTCCTGTGGCGCATTGCTAGTATATACATCATGGCTTTTGGCGTCATCGGGAGCATCATTATCGAACTCTGGATATTCATTCTTCTCCCTCGATTCAGGGAGTCGGCGGAGTATGAACTAAGTCTCTTTGAGGAATCGCTCAAGGAAGAACCGTTTCCCAGATGGTATATTAAGCTTCTCGGTCGGCGCAAAGACGCCTGTGCGCCCATTTCAGAAGCTGCTGAAAGTCAAAGACTATACGAATTCACGGAGAAGCTGACTCCGGGACCGATTGGCCGTTTTCTATCTCGGACTTTGAATATGTCGCATGACAGAGACCCTCATATGGATATACCTGTTGGTCTTCTACTTCCGGCGACGATTCTCTGTGTTTTGTATTTGCTTTGTCGGGCTTATATTCTCACAGAGGACTTCGTTGGACTGAGGTCTCAGCCTTCAGATATATACGATACAGTTAGCTGGCTCTCGTTTCTTCCGCATGTATGATCGGAATTGAGGTCGTACGTTGTTTGCTGGTTTACCGAAGACTGGGTTTGGTACATAGGTACCTAGGTATATCCAAATACACAACTGGGCAGCCTACCTAGGTACCTAGGTGCCTATCTGTGTAACATTTGTCTCATTACCTATTCATCATTACAGATTGCTAGAAATAGAATAGACGTGTATGTATGTAAGGAAGTCAGGGTTGGTGATTGCATCTCTCCTCGCTAGTTAGTTAGATACCATTACCGCAACAGAAAGAAAAACTCAAATCAACTCATTCATAGAGAAAATTCATGAAAAATATATAATCAAACATAACACACAAATGCCCTATCGAGAATAAAGGGGCAAAAGAAACTTCCCCATCATACTCCCATTTCTCCATTGTACACCGTGAACAACAAAAAGTACAGTTCCATCATGAGACTTCCATCGTGAGACATACAAGTATATGCGTAAATAAAAAAAGGGGGGAAAGGATATCATTATCAGACTGTGCTTTGGAAAAGTAAACAGGTCGCCTTCATAAGGAATATCGATTCTTCGCCCCACTAGTTGAGCCGGAAGGCGTCGAGGATGACTATTCAGATGATTAGTACATTGTCTGCGGAAACATTTCCTTCTAGAGAGAATAATAGAGAGAGAGAGGTAAATTACCTTCATGGCCACGACGACAGCCAGATCCCACCCACATAACAGTATTGACGAACGCATAACGCTCATCGCCACTCTCCATGGACAGATTAAGGCGGTATTTGTACGTGTTCGGGTTGATGGTGTCGGCATGGTTAGGGTCGCTGAGTTTCTCTAGCACATCTTTGGCACCGGTCAACCAGCCATTAGCCTTGACGATGATGTAGGCCGCGGGCTCATCGGCGGTTTGCAGAACGTAGTTTGCGCTTAGGGATGTTGCCATTTCTTTGACTGTGACTTGGGAGTCTTGGCCGCCAGGCTGATATCCTCGTTAGTAGATAGTACATAACAATGAGTAAATAAATGGTTGTACAGGGAGGGCAATACATACCAAAATAATACCCTTTCCCCATCGACCAGCCCACTGGCCACCAACAAACGTCACCCAATCACGTCCACCCCAAACAGTGCTGCCAATGCTGACTTTGGGGTTCAGTTTAATGCTCATGCGGAAATCTAGTTCAACGCTGGGGACGGGGATCTGCAGAGAACGAGCAATATCACCCTCAGGGAAAGTGTGCAGCAGATTATTGGCGGGAATGGAGTCCTTCATGACATTTAGGTAGGTTGGACATTCAAGTAGATGTTGGCGTTGACGGCTTGTGTTCTTCGCGCGTACCTGCTGGCAATAAATACATTGCACGGACAGGCACTATATCATGTGAGCCATGATGAAAGGGAAAGGGAAAGGAGAGGCTTACTTTGTCTTCTTCCTTTGCGCGGAACTCAACAAACGCAGCATGCACATCGTCAAGAGGTGGCGCAGGAAGATTCGATGTGCTCTGGCGGTTCTGCTTAGGCTTGGGGGTGGAGTGGCTGCGTTGCTGGTGAGAAAGCGGTGTCGAGGATGGGCCGCCAGCTTGCGACGAACCTGGCGCGGGCAACGAGGGACGATTCTGGAGATTCTGCAAGGGCGTCTGCATTGGAGTAGCATGCGGATTGACCCCATTCGACAGCATGGCTCCATTCGGGGTGCCTAGTTGCGCAGCGCTGGAAACGCCGCCGGGCCCCGTCGCGCCGCCGGAAGGCCCATTGGGGTTCGGAGCGTAGCCATTGGCGCCGCCGATGCCGTTGGGGCCAGTGGGCGTTGCCTGCGGCTGGGGGGCAGGGGGATGGCCTCTGAGACCGGGGCACTCAAGCAGATGTTGCTTCTGGCGCGAAGTATTCTTTGCGCGAATCTGCTGGCAGTAGATGCATTGGACCGACAGACACTGTAATTAACGAACGCTTGTTTGTTAGTATATACATGTACATGTTTAATTACCAAGATACAGGATACGGGTCACGTGCCTTATCGTCCTCCTTAGCGCGGAACTCGACAAACGCAGCGTGCACTTCTTGGTCAACGGTACGACCCATCGTGTTTTGCGCTGTTATTTTGCTTTTTTACGTGTTGCACAGCGAGGGAAAACGCGAAATAAAAAAATGACCTGGGTTCCCCCAGACAGTTCAAGCTGTTTTGTGCTGCGTATTGTCGGACAATACGCGATTTGCCAGTGCAACGGGCTTGCAAATTAGCACAAAAGAGAAAGATATAAAGTCGCCCGCGAAAGTAGCAGCACCGGTAAAGTGACAGGGAAGTCGAGGGTATTAGAAAGGGCACAAAAAAGCGTCGAGATAGAGAGAGAGGAAAGAGTGGGAAAAACGCGAAAGAAAAAAAAGGTGGAAAATACTGGAACAAAACCGGCGCGGTCGGCGTATTTGTAACCCCGTGACATGGGCCCACGTACCAACGCGGTCATTACGGAAACAATAGCGCCCCCACGGCCTGTGATTGGCCGATATGCTTCAGCCAGCGGGTCTGGCTTGTCAGGCGATTACGAATACGGTCCTGCGAAATCGCTCTCGTACGTAACATGTATCACGTATTATCTTCGTCCTGTACTCCGTACGGAGTACAGGATATTTAAAGATCAGCGCTTGGAGATGAATACAAAATTGAAAAGAGCACTACGTATTACCATTTGAAGTAACTATGGTTCTAGACTATGAAAACCATCCAGATCCTTTTTCTTTTTCTCTTTCTCTTTCTCTTTCTTTTTGCTTTTGCGCTCTGTCTCTGGCGCGCTCTCCGGGCCAAAGGGCTGTGCTGCGTACAGGCTCTCTGATTTGCCGGTGTGGCGCCCGAGCGAATTTAATGAATCATGCCACACTCTTTGCCCAAGTTGACTGGGCTGGGCTCGTAGCTCGTAAGCCCAAGCTAATTTGAGACCAGGCGGCTAATGAGACCGTGGAAGGGAGCTGGCTGTATTCTCAGGCATGAATGACGGGACGTTGATGTCTCGAAAGGTTACAAAACTTCGCTGTTATTTCTAGCGGTATGTGGATGATCTTTGGGCTCGTCAACTGTGAGTAACCATCCATGTACGTACTTGTTAAGCAGTAGTATTAGTATTTTGATAAACCATACCCGGGACCGTTTGTTGAATAACCGTGACGAGAATGCGGTATTACATACTAAGGTGTGTATGTATTAACTAGTTAGATGCTCGAAATACAGCAGCAGTCAAATACAGCATAAATATAAATCTGTGGAATATAAAACGAAAGATCCTTGCTGTGAAAAAAATCAAATACCATCGCACTGTTTCCGTGCTATAACTTTCGATCGCGCGTTGCAATGGCCCTTACTCCGTACATCCTTCGCCCATGGTGGTAGACTGGTAGTATTCGTTATATCGTCGTGTTTGCATAGTAGGTAATTCAAAGGACAGCAATAAATCAAATGAGGAAATACCATCTGAGAATATTATTAGAATAGCTGAACGAACCGAAGAACTGCATCGACTTCCTTCCTAGTCTCTGATCTCTAGGCGTATCTCGTCGAGGTCGTCAATAACGTACGCGGGTCCTTGGCAACGCTTGCTTTGCGAAACCTGGATGATGCTTTTACTTGCGAGTGTCAACACATGCATTAGCGCTTGAGTTGCCACTGCACGAGACGTAAACTTTGGCGGTAATAATTTGGAGAACGCGATTTTCTGGGATTGAGAAGATTCCGCACTATCGTGAGCTAATCTCGCATTCTGCAAGCGAACCTTCAGAAAATCGACAAAGTTTTTGTCCGTGTCATCGAGACTCGACACTGTGAGCTGGCTTTCGAGTTTGGAAAGTTCTGCTGCATGTTGTGCGGACTGGCCTTCATCGATGAGACCCCCTGATTCGTCATCATGGAACTCCCCGAAGTCTTTGAGCGATAGGCTGCTAAGGCTGTCATGTCCAAATAAGTCATGGGGCAAGCCTCGTCCTGCAAGCGGACTAGCACTTGGAAAGCGGCTGCCTCGTCTACCCAAGCTGCCATAATAATGACGAGGCACACTCGAAGAGCCTGCCACTGATCCTTGCAGAGACGCTGTGATATTCCACGGCATTTGAGAAGAAGCATCGTCAGGGAGAGACGGCGGTGCATCAAGACCAAGTTCAACGTCCTATATGTCGACGCCTTCAGAAGTGAAATACAAATAACTCGGAACTGGAGCGTCACTCACCTCCTGCTGGCCACCAAGTCCGCTTGGGTGAGCATCAGCGACTTCAAGTTCTCCATTTGTCATTCTTGGACGCACATTCCTTCCTTCTTCGTCGCTAATATCGCTAGAACTGCGCTTCCGCCCATCCTGGGGTACAGATCGCTCGTTTGAAAGAGCGATAAGAAGCGCTTCTCCGCAGAAGGACTTCAGAGGATGGGACACACCATCGATTCCGACACCAGCTCCGACAGAGCCGATACCACGACCAGAGATCCATAATGCCGCATTCTTTCTAGCTTGGGCAAGAGTTCTGGCGTACGCCTTTTGTATGTCAAGACGAGACATGTTTTGCAAGTATTCTTTATCCCACTGCAGCAGCTCATCCCTACCAATCTGGGTTACTGCATCCAACCCCAAAGTCCTCTGTGCTCTAATCTTGCGATTGGACACTGCCTTTCGATCCTGGGGGGATTTTTCAACATAGTCAGGGTCCGGGAGGCGGCCCCAGGTTGGGGATGGTCGTTCACGTTCATCGAGGTTATCGTCTTGTTGAAGGCCATTATGGATATTGTTTCCAACAGGAGTCACCATAATATCATCAGCCTAAAAAAATTAAGCGTAAATTCAGTCAATACGACTCAAAGTTAGTCCTTCGAAAATGACTTACCTGCGGGCCGTGCACAATATCTTCAGACCTCCCTCTGACTGGCGTTTCGACTTGCATAGCTGGAGCATCAGTCATGACAAGGTCGACGATATTGCCTTCCTCATCGAAATCAAAGTCAGGTTGGAGAAGGACACCCTCCTCCTCAACTCTAATCTCCGAACCCCCAAGTATATTGCTACGCTCTTTTGCAGAATGAATACTCCCGCTTCCAAAGGAGAACCCGAAGTCAGCGAGCGTATTGCTGGAAGAGTCAACATCCAGGCGGGGAAGGGTGCCACAATCGAGTTGAGAGTTAGGTGAACCACTCAGATTAGACGAGATCAAGCTCGAGTTAAGCTTTAAATCAGAGGCCGCCGGTCCGCGAGGATTCAACATGTCAAGGTCAAGGTCAGGAAAGGTGAAATCAGGAATAAAAGCTGGGTCGTAGGGTACAACAAGCTCCTCAGGCCTAGAGATCATGTGAGTCCGAGATTTTTATCTGTTCAAAAACCTTGAGTACGGTACATACCTTGCTTTGCCAGCATCTGCTTGCAATCCCCTGCCATGAACGACTTTAAGAGCAATCTTCATCTTGTCTAGCATGGCCTGTACATCGGTCAGAGTGTACATGCATTGACGGCTGTACACTTTGGATATGCCGTATCTGCATGAAAATGTCAGTAAACTTGGAGTTCGACCGCCCTTGCAATAATCAAACTAGTGTCTTACAGAAGATTTCCTTGAAGCCGCAAGGCCATCGGTGCTTCGGGATGCATGATGGTGTCACAGGCTCGAGGCACATTCACGCCCAAGATGGCTTTTCTATTGATTTTCTTGGACGTGCTATTCTGGCCCAGCGTGGCAACCAGCCTGTTGAGGAACGAGACGGGATTGTCAGGAATCGAGCCATTTGTTTGGATGGGGATGAAATGCAATAGAAGACCAAATAATGTGTCGAGGAAGGAGCGTGCTGGTGTAGAGGCAGAAACTCACCATACTGTAGCGACTCCATGTGTCTGGGATGTAAGGACTGTGCGTTGTCAAGGAAGGTGAGATCAAACGGTCAGCTCCTGCAGAAATACATTTTCTGGAACTAGAATATAACAGCATAGACATAGACATAGACATAGAAAGGATAGAGAAAGAGAAAGAGAAACAGAAAGAGCCCTATGACTGGAATGGAGCTTACTCTCGTGACTATAGAACATCTTGATGTCCTTGCGACATGAACCTGTACAGCCGATGAACCTGACTTAGTTTTTGGATACGGAGGAAAAACGCAAAAACCAGGGGTATGGCTGAATTCTTTGAATTCTTTGAATTTCGAGGATGATTTAGGGTAGATGGCTGGACAGACTGCGAATAGCTTCATGGAAAGAGAACTATCGACAGGGAAGGCCAGAGGGAGAGGGATGAGGAAGAGTGAGGGAGGGAAAAGGAGGAGAAGGAGGAGGAAGAGGAAGAGGAAGGCTCGAAGGGCAGCGGGTCTGGACCCAGCAGAGGAAGGTGCGTCCAGGAGGAAGGAAGGAAGGAAGGAAAGAGCAAGTCAGATGACCACGACAGAATCAGATATCGTAAGCTCCATTCAGTAAAAACGAAAAAACACTATATACCGGGTATGTTAACAGCAAAATACGTCCAAATGAACACAAAATATAATTTTGTAAACTTTTCTTGTCTTTTTCCATCACAGGTAGGCCGATTCTATTGCACAGGACTTTCCTCACTCTTTCTTACAGGGCCTGGGATTGTTCATCACACGTCTATTCAAGCGGGATTCCCTCGTACTCCGAGTATCCAAGGGCCAGATTCATGTTTTCTATGAGTGGGTAGAGTGTTAGTCGGCTCTGCTACGGTATAAGAAAACTACGAGGAATTAATTAAGACTTACGAAGACATTGGGTCGCAGCTCCCTTGAGCAGGTTGTCTATGGTTGCGCAGATAACCACCCTCTTGCCACTCGAGTGCACGGCAAACCCGCCAATCTCGACGCCGTGACGACCAGCGATGTTCTTGACGAGCGGTGGCTCACCAACAATCTTGACCAGCTTTTCACCAGCGTAACGGTCTTGGTAAAGATTGCGGACGTCTCGTGAGGACATCTCCTCCTTGAGGGGCAAGCTGATAGTGTGCTTTTCAATAGGTTAGGGCAAAATAACTATGAAGGGGGGGGACACCATGAGCTCAGCTTACATGAATACCTTGGAACCAGACGGCGACGTGAGGAATAAAGGCGACGCTGGTCCCTAATTGAGCACTAATTTCCCTCTCATGAATATGATCTGTCAAGCTGTAAGGAACAATGTTGTTCGTCAACACGTTGACATCGTTCTTGGGGCTAGGTTTAGTGCCGGCTCCTGAGTAGCCCGATACACCAAAGACGGTGGGTTCTGTGGCCAAATGAGGTACCAAAGGAGCTATTCCTAATTGGGCAGCAGTTGCATAGCACCCAGGATTGGCAATACGAGTTGCCCTGGCAATAGTGGAACGGTTCACAAGTTCAGGCAGACCGTAAGTCCAAGAGGAGTCAAAGCGGTAGTCGGCACTGAGGTCGACAATCAAGCCACCTTTCTCAGCTCCTTGATCCACTGCGTCCACGAAAGGTTTGCAAACGCCGTTGGGAAGAGCCATGACCCAGCAGTCAATGTCACCATTAGATGCCATTCGGCGGACATCCTCCGGGCTGAGATTCTCGTAGATGATTTCCCGTTTGTCATAGCCTTCCAGCTTCTTTCCGGCAAGTTCACGAGATGAGACGTGGCGCAAGTCTATGTTTGGGTGAGCATTCAGAAGATTGATAAGTGCTTGTCCGGTATATCCACGGGCTCCGATCAGAGCGACCTTGGAAGGCCGGGTATTGGAAAAGTTCTTCTCGCCGAGGGGCGGATTGGGGTTCGTGCTATATGATCGACGACCAGTCATGCGCAGGCTTCCATTGCGATAGGATTGCAAGGCATTGGCGCGGTAAGTCGAATAGGAGCGCTTCTGCTGAGCGGCGCTACCAATATTCAAGGCTGCCTGGGCAGCACGGTGTAGCCTCGCCTCGAGATTGTAGTCACCGAACATTTGGCGACCATGCTTGGTGAATTCAAGGACGAGCTGTTTGACCTCGTCCCCATCTTCCAGTCCATACCAGAATAGTACATCACCGTCTCGAGACAGGCTACCGTCTGCTTTATCGAAGAACCAGGTAAGGTTCTCATCATCAGCTTTCACCGTCCAGACGAGCTTAGGGAAGTCCTTTTTGATGCTTGTGAATACATTGTCTGCGACATTCGTAAGCCATCCTGCCTTCGTAATCGTGAAGGTGGCCAAATGCGCAAAGGCAGAGTCCTGCTGAGGAAGCACTACTGCTAGTGCATCCATGGGCTCGTCAAAGTACGCCTTGAAGGGACGGTCTTTAAGACCCTCAACATAGCGATCGACAGTAGCCTTGGCATCTAGACCTTCTCGGTCGCGGATGAGGACGTCTTTAAGGGCGGCAAGATCCTCAAATTCGGAAAGTGAGGACTTGATGTGCACCTTGTTACCACGGCGAATCAAAGTACCGGCTCCGGAATCAGTAAAGAGTTCCTTCTGAAGGTCTGCTGGATGGATGATAGCAACGCTGGATGTGCGAGGAAGGTCCGTAAGGAGTTCCTTCATCTCCTTAATTTTCAAACGCGTGCCATGTCTTACCCACCACTGCGACATGAGATGGTCGTATTCTTCATCCAGGTTAATTACGGAAATCTTCTCGCCAGTATCGCCGTTGAACAAACCGCCCTTCTCGGCAAGATAGACAATCTTCAGAGGCTGTAAAGCTCGGGCGAGTTCGCCAGCAGCAACATCAGCATTGACGTTGAGGACCTGGCCCTCGGGAGTCTCGGCCATTGAAGTAAGAATTGGGAGACACCCAGCCTCAATAGCTGCCTCAATGGGTTTCTTCTCAACGCCGTTGATCTTTCCAACCAGGTTGTATTTCTCTTTGTCCAGATAATCTGCGGAGAAAACGCCAGTAGTGATGGGACGAGCACGCACGCCCATATTTTCCAGTTCCTCCACCAACTTCAAATTCTCCTCCAGAAAGAGCTTCCTCGCCAAAGCCAAAGTCTTGCCATCGGTGACACGAATCCCATCTTCGAACTGAGGCTCAACACCAGCATCTTCCAACATCTTGTTCAATTGCGGGCCGGCGCCGTGCACAACAACGGGATACAGGCCGACATGGTTGAGGAAGGCGAGCGCAGACGACAGAGTCTGCAAATGCTCGGTGAGAATTGCACCGCCGACCTTGATGACAGCGAATTGTTGAGAAGATACCGAGGTAAAATGGGAGAGATATTGCTGGACTTCTCTTTTGGAGCCGATGTTGCTCAACAACTGCACCACGGTAGAGCGGGTCGAAAGCTGGGGGTCGGCGGGACGAGAGTATGAGCGAATTTGAGACGAAACGCCGGACAACAAAGTCGCCGTTTGTGAGCGAGCACTGCTGGGCAGAAGAGCTCGCAATGCAAGTGCCTGCGGTGCGGAGATGGCACGCAGCGACTGAGTCACAACGGCCCTCCGCACAGCAGGACGGATGGCAAGCATTTTGTTAGCAAGCCAGCATGCGGCAGCTTCTAGGCAGGCAGTGAGAGCAAACTCGAATAAATACTCTAGAGGGCGAGGGAATTAAAAGAAATCAATTGGGTTGTATTAAAGAGCGCACAGAGTGATTTTTTTCTGCCCTCGGTCCCTTGCGGTTGAAAAGTAGAAAAGCCTGAAAAGGTCTAGGCAGGCGGTGTCGGAGGAGGAGGAGGAGGTGGAGCCTGAGCCTCAGGCTTTCCATACGTACTACAACGGAGTACATGCATCCAAAATTTACTGTAAAACAGATATATCTACTCCGGTCCCTGGGTAATAGGCATTCTACCGAAATCCCAGTCTCGGATATTGTTCTCATGATCCCGGCTAGCACGAAGTATGGTTACAAACCCGTATTCCATAACCGCGGCGGTTGACATTAGACTCTGTAACGCAAATCACGAAAGAATTGATATAGTCCGGCGACGTGCATATCAATCCGGTCATTTATATGTCATAGTTATATATATTTAGATATCTTACGCTTATACAAAGATACGTTCTCTGCAGTGTAAGATGGTTGTGTCCTCCGACGTTCGGAGCGTTGCTTGCTTGAATCAGGTACGCTGTTAACCATGATCAGTAGATCGCCTATGCAGTTTAAAACAATATACGTATAGAAATAGGCAAGAAATGCTAAGGTTGGGCTGTTCTTTGTATGATACTCGTCAACACGATAAGCCAGCCGAGTGTATGCGTACGTCAGGTTATCTCATTAAAATCCCGTGGGAAAGCAGAAGAATAAAAACACCAAAGGCACCTAGTACTACGCATAATCAAACAGATAATCAAGAACAAGAGCCATCGTCAAAAGTATCATGTACAAGGTTGAGGGCGCGGATCGGGGAGAAATCATAACTGGTCAACAAGCCGCCCGAGACTCCTTTCTGTTCATCCTTTCTGTTCAGAATATATTGCTACTTGTAAGGATATGCGACGTGATAGTATCGAGAAATAATAATGGTAGCGGTGGTGGTGGTGGCGTTGAAGAATATCCTGAGTCATCGTATCCGTATCTTATCTGCAAGACGAGGTAGGAAATTTTTTGGGTTTGGTTTGATTTGCGCTTTCAAATGACCTGGCATTCTTTTCTGGCCTGAGAAAGGAGTGGGAAACAAAAAGTAGAAACGGGGGATCAAGGCTAATACAAATCAAGGCTGGGATTATGAGAACCAGAACAAGAACCAAGAAATAAAAAACAGGCACATCGTCGGAACAATTCGTGGGAGAGGAGCATTTAGTGAAATTTCACAACTATTATTTCAAGGTTAGTATGTCAGAATGAGAAATAAAAAAAAAACCAAAAAATATAAACGACTCACCAAGAGGAACAACGATAACAACAATCAAGATGATGACGACAATTATCAAGCAAACGCGCATCTTCATATCCTTCCACCACATCTGTTTCCGTACTCGGTTGGCTCCTCGACGGAAGCCTTGGGCGGAAACAGCCAGGTTGTCCGTCTTATCCTGAAGAGAGTCGAGACGTTCGCCACGCTGAGAGACTTTGTTGATATTTTCACGCATCACGCCAACGGTGTCATCGATTTGCTATCGAGCATAGTTAGCTCAGATCTTGGAATACATGTGTGCAATATTATATTGCGAATAAAAAGGTATGCGAATGCACAACTATAATCATGGATGGATGAACTTACCGCTTGCAAAGCTGCGGTCCTCTGGTTTCCATTGGGCGCAGCGCTTCCAGCGCCCGGAGTAGCACCATTCCCAGCAGCCGGGATATAAGGATCATATGGAGGTTCGCGGTCGGCCATGGTGACTTTTAAAACAAGGAGATGACGATATTAACAAAAGATGGAGGAATCGAGTTGTTGATAAGGGCTGTTGCGAAGGCGCGGTGCCTCCTGAATAAATCTCCAGGCCGCGCAAGTGCTGCTAGTTGTTCAGGTCTGGCAAGAATCAAATTTAATCGTAATCGTGATAGAAGTAAAGTGAAGGGCTGCTGAGATTCGTCACGTAGAGGTCCAGCAAGCACGGTGGTGGGTATGACTGAGCGAAAAGGTATGAGATGCATTCAAGACGAAGGAATGTCAAACGGTACAACTTGCATTTCGGCCGCTGCGGCTGGGCCGGCAAATTCACGTGATCCGGCCTGCGCCTCCCAGTACAATTATTCACATACATTCACTGAATAAATAGCATAAGCATTCTATTTTTATTTCCATGGCATTAACTCTCATAGTAAAGTCTGTTTGAAGCTACGCACTATTTTTATTTGGTCTATTGCTAGTCTATGCTATGCAACGAAAGATGCCAATTTTGCGCTTCTCAGGACGAAACACACGAGGTCAGAGAGATGTCTCAGGCAGCAAAGTTCTTGATCTGGCAGCGCCACTGCCGTCGCCACTGAGCCACACTTATGCCGCTCTTCAGTCTTCGGTCTTCAGCATGCGGCCTGACGTTCCAAGGTTGACGGTCTGGAACCGTGATCAGACTAAATTTGATAGCATGTTTGTCAACTTCTACAAAGCTCCCTCCTGAGTCATCACCCATAGCAATTCCATCCATCTATCAAACGGCTACATATCCTCGTCACGCTAGGCCCTAACAGGCAAGTCCCTTGCAGTTAGGGCTTCTGGGAGAGCTACGTCCACCAGGTTTGCTAACTCTTTGACCGGCCCGAAGAATGAAATGAGGGGAAAGGAGAAAACAAGCTTTCTGCGCATTTCCACTCAGTTGAAATTTTACCGGCCTTTGCTAGAAAATCGGGGGTATGAGATGAAAACTAGGAAGCTAGCTAGCTGAAGACATTTAGTGCCTAGGTAACTTAGTAACTTAATATGTTATTAAGCGTATAGCGAAGATAAAGATTGATTGATTGATCTGCCTAGCTACATGCAAGACCGGGCGTACACCTGCTGGCCCAATCGGGCAGGCGGCGTGGTTATGGGGAACCTGAGGCTCCAACATATGTACTAGCCAACTTCCTTCGGAATCGCGGCATTGATATTGACTTTCCACTGGCCAAGTTAGCTATCGATACCTACGCTGACCGAAACTTGCGTTTTCCATTCAAGAGCAGGACTTTTGAAGCAATCGGGTGATCTGGAAGGCCGGGATAGGCACCTGGCAATGTGAGTTTGCATCAGCTCAAAAGGTTTTCCAGCTTAACATGTAAAAACTTTAATATTTTTCTTTTAAAGCTATTCTAGCTCACTAAGATTAGAGGAGTGCTCCATTCATGAAAATGCCCTAGTTACTTACGTATCATAACGTTCCAGCAGCCGCCTACATGGAGAGATAGTTACATATGTATGGGGATTAAAGCGAACCCATACGTATTTCGTATTCTTGTCTTTGCTGTATTGAATTTGTTTCGAATGGAGTGGAAAGACGTGCTGGCCGGGGAATATCCCTTCCCTAAGGTATTGATCCGTGACATCTATATACGACCTGTAAGCCTCTGTAAAAGCCTCAGACTATGAATGATTTTGTCTGTGGTATTTCTGTTCAACTATTGAGACCAACTAGGGATTAACATTATTGCTGATACCCATCGTTGTTCCGGTGGTCAAGATTCTGATCAAAGTAACCAGAAACCTGGTTAGTGCCACCATCACCACCCTGCAAGGGCAACCCCATCAAATCTGCCGAATTCCATAGATCGGCCGTAAGACTTGGGGTCATCCACATATTGGGCATATTCCAGTCGAAACTCTCCGGCTCCAATAAAGGCTCACACGACATTGCTGCATCAAAGTCAATCAGACTGGGTTGCTCGGGAGGAATGATGAATGGTGCTAATTCGAGGGGTGAGCTTTTGCTGGGTGGTTCCGGCTGTGTTGAGTATTGGGGACCGGCAGTACTATTCCGGATAGTTTGGTCTACTTGGTTCTGGTATATTACATCTGGGGAAGGCCATGTTGCCGTTGTGTTTTTCGGGTCGGAGTATGTTTTAGTGGATTCGAATGGCGCCTGTTGATCGATGTTATTTTTTTTTGGAACCAGGCAAAACGTAGGGATCTTGAGTCTACTCACAAATGATGTCATGGTTTGTGTGTTCAGATCTCTTTCAGATGACGAGAAAGAATCCGACTGCGCGGTAAGGTCCTCGCTTTCAGGCTGTCTCTTCGTCTTCTGACTAGATCGTGGAGGCGTCCGTGCAACAAAACGTGTGGCTAGACCATAAAGCTCTTTGAACATGTTCAACGTCGGAGTGTCGGCAAACGATGTCCCCGGCAGGACAGATTGAGTGATAAACGAACTGATGAGATTCATCAACTGGACGTCAGAAGCGGCATGCTGGTCTTGTGGATTCGAAAGAATGTTTGTAAATAGAACGAGACTTGCGCTGAGCGGGTAATAGAGTGCCCACCTAAATATTTATTAGTCACCCTGATATAAAGAATAATTGGAAAACATCCGAACCACATGAAATGTTGATTTTGCACATGATTGTGGCGGATTGTGTTCAACAGCTGAATCGTTCGTCGCGCAGCTGCTAGACAGAGCAATTGACTTGCATTGACTCTGGGATTCAGTTGCGGCTGCACCTTGTCATTGTCTTTGAAAGACGGTTCCTGTTGATGACCTGCTATACGATGTAACAGTATGACCGCATCAAAATATGTAAAATGCATCATGACAACCGACACATACTGTTCATCCGAGCAATTGATCTGATGCTCCGGCCGGATATCAATCGGCATTGCATCCCGCCAGCGCTGAAGATGATTGTCTAATTTGCCTAACACCTTCATACGATGCTCCTCGGATTTGGTTTGCGAACTGGCCGAGTATAACTCGGTGTATATACGACTCCCGATGATAGCTAGCTTGATGGAGTCTTGAAAAATATCATAAACGCCCGCTCCGCTAGGTGAGCGTAATAATCCGGGCTTCTTGGGCGGCAATTCGACGGCAATATCATCATCGTTTATGACGGATGGGCGGCCAAGATTATGGCTGATTGCTTTCTCGAGCATATAGAACACCCAAAAGACATTTCGACGTTGTTCAATTTCCTCCGGCGCGAGACCTATACCATCCATACTCCGGTGAAGGCCTAGAGTATAGGCTATGTTTCCACCCGCGAATGTTAACGTGTAGGCAATTTGAGGGTTTGAACTTGACGTTGTGATGAACATCTTTTCTTTATGAGTTAGATCTGTTTCGATTCACAGAGCCAAAAAAGGAAGTCTTTACCATGAGAGTTATCGCTTGCATCGCCATCAAATTAGCGTCGTTGAAGAACAAGTGGTGAAACGAGCAACTTGCGTTGCGAAAGTATCCCACGCCAGTCTCGTGCGCAACGGACGTATAATCGATGAGACGACTGCTTCTTACGTGCCTCTCTCGCTCGGCTTTGGTTCTTATACTCCCCAGACACAGTACTGCATTAAATAATGAGTACCATGAGCTGCTTGTCGGGGGATTTGTCGAATATTGTCGTTCAAAGTAAGAGTCGAACACATTCCGATTGATAACTGGGTAGACGTTGTTGAAAGTTGTAAAATAGCCTGTGAATAATATATAAGCTATGACTTTCTAAATTCGACCATGTCACTTACAATTGACGTACTCCAACGCAACCTCCTTCGAGGGAAGAGGCGAGTGCTCGGAACGTGGCTTAGGCGCCCAAAGATTGACATTGCCATGACCCCAAAACTCATAATCACGTTTCGAAAGTATGCGATACAGCGGAGCGAGCTCTTCCTTGTCGCCCACCTTTTGCGAGATCCACCAAATGCCATGCGGTGAGAAGAGGGAGAAGCCAGAGGCCGATCCTGAGTAGCCAGTGTCAGTACCTACACAGATGCATGCACGAAACAGTTGAGCATCGTATCCTACCAATGAAATTAGAAGATCCGTTAGAGTCAATAACAAGGTTCGCGAGTTGGTTGGACAGCTTGGCCTGGCTTTCTATCTTATCTGACGAGGTTTTCTCCTCTTCCTCTTCTTTTTCTTTCTTCACGTCTCCTAGCTCCGCTGGCGCCTGTAGCCCGGAAGCAATGATAGTTGACTCCATCCGCTTAATCCGTTCTTCCATATCTTGATAGTACGAATCTCTCTTTCTGTATTCAATATTAGCGTTCCTGTGGCACTTTAGTTATACGATCCCTCTTGACTACGTACTTGGCGGTTTTTGGCCTCTTCCTAATCACCGGTGTAGTTATACAGTCCAGTTTTCGGGCAGCGCATCGTGCGCACGTTTCATCTTCATTTTTGCGCTGGCATTTAATCTGACCAGAGAAAGTTAGCAGATATGTATTATGTCAGATGCTCGAGACCATATATATGCCTTCATCTGTTTGCACAAATCGCACGACGTGCGATGGCTTCGTGGCCATGATAGTGTCTTTGAACTTGCTGACTCTCCAGACAGAACGACTTTTGCTTTGGAGTCATCCATGAGGAAAAAAGGGGAATAGGATGCCTGTCACGTTGAAGTACTTGTAATTTTATGTCTGAAGCTGAGCGTTGACAGATCAAAAGAGGCCAGGCTAACTGCATTATTAACTGCATTAGGCATAGAGCTTCTTCATAATAGACTTTCAGCTTAAATCTAAATCAGCCAATCGTATTATCACGTCGAGATTTAGGCTTTACTTGAAGTAAACTAAGCTATGGGGCTCTTCACATGTTGGCCAATCAGAGAATTGAACTTGATGTGAAGTTTGAACAACCCGAATCGAACCAATCAGATGGCTTCACAGCGAGAACATCTCTTAAGTTACAACGATGGCCTGTGGAGTCATGGACGAACAATCAATATGATCAAGAGTCAAGGCATGATTCGCTCATCTGATCCTGCTCTTCTCCTTAACACTCACTCTCTTCCCCACATATTCACTGTCAATACCCTTCTCTAGATCAGCAGCTATCACATCCACAATGTCCTCCAGCGTCGCAAAATAATCTTGTGCCTGGGACATAATATTCAAATACCCCCCAATCAGCGGTATGTTGACAAACTTTTGACTCCATAGCGGTGGAGAATCAGCTTGGACCACGAGGTTATCAACCGAACAGTCCGTGGGAGCAGGGTACTGTGACTTTTTGTATTTGGGGATCAGTTCGCTTGCGCAGTAAAGGGACCAAGCGAGTTCGTCGGCCGAGTATGATTTGATAAGTTTGTAGTTTGGCTTGTGGGTTGGGAAGAGGGGGATGCTTGAGAAATCACATTAGAGAGTTCTCGATCAAGTTCAAGTCCATTTCGAAAGATGTAATAGTATGTTTAAAGAGGGAAAAACTCACTAGTCAACGAACAAGTGAGGCTTTCTTGGAGCATCCAATATACCGAATCCACTCATCAGCCAACACCTAATAGGCGCTCCTCCGCGTGCCAGTCGTGCCTCTGCAGCGGCTTTCACAATCGCTGCAAAGATGGCCGGAAAATCTCCCGCCGAGTGGAATGGCGTCTTCGCAGCTAACCCTGCGGCATTGACGACGGCGTCACACTTATTGTCGAGGATGGCAGCTTTGATGGCGGCGCTGTCGGTGGCTGATCCGACGACGATGGAGTCCAGGTTGGCTTTGGCTTCGGTAGAGAGCTTCGCGGGGGATCGCACGAAAGCGACGACTGTGTGGTTGTGGGCGATGAGGGCGGGCAGCAGCCGGGAGCCAACGTTGCCAGTGACGCCGAGCAAGAGGACCTTCATTTTGGTTTAATTTGATTACTGATTTGTTGCTGTGTATCTGATTAATTAATTAATCTTCATTCTATGAGCTGCATCGTGATCTTATATATTTGGAAGCCTGACACGCTAGGTACTTCGGACCTTTGCCAAACCTCCGAACTTTTCTTCATCTTGGAACACCGGTAGCAACGGAGCCAGCGACACAACAAGAAAACCGATTTTCTCAAAATCGGATGGATTCAAATATGAGGTTGTCTGTCGCTCGGCCGTTTATTATTTCGTTAAAATAAAAAAAGGTAGAGAGAATTTGGCCGCCGCCGAACAAGAATAATCCCATGTTTCCCCGGATAACCCTAACAGGAACTCCACCTCTTTACGCTTTACACAACATCCATAGATTGTCTTTCGCTTTGTTCAGTCTCTCGACCAATACCTAACACCATGGACAACGCGACTAGTTTACAACAACGGCAATGGGCTGACGGTCCATATCCGTTAATCGAGACGCCAAAGCATAGGGAAGGAATTGTAAGTCGCTCTTTTACTTTTATGAAAGTACAACAACTAAAGTATTTCTCTGTAGACTGGTCATTCCGATCCGTATATGGAGACTGCGAGTACAATGTGTGTAGTACACAACACCCTTCTCCGTGGTCTCAACAGCATCTACGTTCAAGCACCAAACATACAACCCGCAGATTATAAGGACTTTATTAGATATAGCTTATGCTGGCACTCTGCGCTCCATGAACATCATACCAGCGAGGAAGAGCAGTTCTTCCCGGAAATTGAGGAAGCGGTTGGCGAGAAGGGGTTGCTTGATGGAAATGTCGCAGAACATAGTAAGCTGGCCTGCAATCCCTTTCCCTTCTGAAGATATAAAGGCGTTTGTTTGTTTGTTTAACTGGCTGACAATAACAAAAAAAATAAGGATCCTTCCAAGAAGGCCTAGACGAATTTAGTAGCTACCTCGAAAGTCTGGCAGGAAAAGAGTCGACTTTTGACGCCGCTCACCTCAACGATATTATCGACTCGTTTGCCCCCGCACTTCACAACCATCTCGAATCAGAATTGCAAAGTCTACTAGAAGTCCGAAAATACGGAGATCAACTTCCAATAACGCGCCTGTGGGATAGAGAAGGGTTCCGAAGTGTGGTGAGTCGAATATCAAATATATCCAGGAGAGCTTTTTCTCGCTAATGCCCGATTTTCACGAACCAGACATCAATGACCAGATTTGGCGCCCTTCCATTCTTCTTCCTCAATATTGATATTACGCATGAAGATTCTTTGTACAAGGATTGGCCTCCTCTTCCTGGTCTGGGGAGATGGGTCATCACTCATGTTATGACTATACCGAATCGAGCGTATTGGAAGTTTGCTAGCTGTGATAGCAATGGTATACCGAAGCCACTGTATGCGCCGGGGCCAGTTCAAACTCCGAGTCAGTGATCAAATCTACTGGGGGCTTCAATCTGCTGTATTGTCGTGGAGGGCGGGCTTGGGATGTTGAATGGGATGTCAAATGATTTGAGAATAAACATATGAATACCTAGGTACCTAGGTACGATGTGCAGTCTTCTCCGGTTGGCTAACCCACGATATCTTATAGTTGCTGGAAGTGAACTACATGAAGTTACTTGCTGATATGATCCTAGTTGTGAAAACAAACGTGTGCAAGCGATAGTCAGTTCTGCAGACTCCAGTCTGCATCATAGCTTCTCATAATCAAAGTAAATGGTATCACAGCTTGTATTGCACATCAATCGTATAACATATCGTACAGGGAAAGAAACACAAATGTCGAGTTCGGGCCCTAACCCTAAGAAGAAGATCAAACATCGCAGCATCACTTTCGTCACTCTCGTCAACCAGAGACTTCAGGCTGTCTATTTTTTCCAAGCATGGTATGTCTCGGCGCGACAGAGCATCAAAACTACGATCTAAGCGACATTCAGCGTTCGTTGACACGGATAACTAAGGATTGAGCTTACCAGAGCCAGGTCGACACCGGGTGCTACTCGAGCTTTCCAGACAGTCCTATCCAGCTTGCGACTGAGATTGACTTCCATCATGAAGAATTCCGCGACCTGAACGCCGTCCATGAACACCATCATCATCATCCCGAGCTGGTCCTTGGGGCGCACCTCGATCGGCATCTTCGTCTGCCCCCTGCTCGCCTCGTCGCTTTGGTTACACAGCTCCACGTCAATCGACCTGCTCTCGTACCACTTTGAATGCTTCATCCAGCAGATTTCGCGCCCATCCTCGGCCTTCTCTACGACCCATTTGGTGCGCACCAACGTCTTAGCATCGCGCCGGAAATGCAGCAGCGGCGTCCCCGTTGCGTCCCGGATGATGCGGCGCCAGCTGTAGGACTGGAAAAGCGGCTTGGTGCAGACGGCGAAAAGCACGTCGCCGGACTGGTCGCGGATTTCGACGTCCCGGAAGATGCGGTCGTGGCACTGCATCGTGATGGTGGTTTCTTTCGACTGGATGTAGCCATCTGTTAAAGCCACGGGCCGGGCGGGAGACTGGAGGATTGTCTCCATGGCGTTCTCTTGTTCCGCATAGCTCATTGTAAGATTTATTTTGGTTTGGTTCTGAGATGGAAAAAAACACTTATTCCTTCTTGTGTTGCTTCCTTATATGTAAACTCCGCGCACGGTACTAGTGATCAGGCATATGTAGAATGTTTTCGAGAAATCGTTGACCAGGTGAATGAAGAAAGAAGTCAAAGACCAGAAGCAATAATAGCACTTCGCAACGCTGGCCTGACTCGTTGTTTGTGCGAATACGAACACTTGCTGGCCGCTGCGTAAATACCGTGTTCATTCATACCTAGAAACCTGCCTATAACGATCTAATTCAGACGACCAAAAAGTTCGTTATAGGGCAGAAATCCGTAGTAAGTACTTCATAGATATAGTTATATAGTAGTTGATTATAATAATGGTAATTTAATTAACTTTGGGTACCGCCCCCAAATCCCAACAGAGGCCTTTTCCGACAAGTTAGGTACGTAGTAACAGGCTGGCTTGCATTCAGAACGCTTTCTCCAGCGTCCACCGACGTCATCTTCCAGGGATCCTGGGGAGATCGTCGAGGGGCCTAAGCGTGAAAATAGTACGTACGTATTGGCATTGTAGCAATTAGTTCGCTAGCGTGGCTGTCCTTTGTTGCAGTTGAACCATGTGGGCGAGCTTGCTGCTTGCCCCAGGATCGACGTCAATGTTGACACTGTGCAACACTATCCACCGACCATTGAACGTGATGTCTTCATAAGAAGTTGCACGGCTGTCCTCCTGCTCGAGAACACGAGATGTGATGAATCCCGGGCATAGTCAAGATTGACCAGACTCCGATGATCATGATGATGATCATGACGACACAGCAAGAGCCACACTCTACAGCAAAAAAGCAGCGACAGAATATACACCGGCGATATTCCTGTCATATGGTTTGCAGGCTATCCATATCCCATGGTGCATCGGGCGGTTCAGTCTACAATGCCAATGATTCCGAGAAAGTGAACACCGGGCAGAGATAGGTGCTAATCAGGTAGTAGAATAGAGACGCAGTTACTAACACTGGATTTCGTATTCAGACAATTCATCGTTACGAAAGGCGGCAATAAACTAGTCATGGACATACCACTAGGGATGAAGTCGTTGGAGTGGTTAGAGGCTATGTGTCTGCCCTTGGCTAGCTCGTCATTGGCATGCAGGAAGTTAGAATGCCCGTTTTCCGCTATGGTACAAACCCCAAATATCACTAGTGGTATCTATCCATTGCTTCACAAACCTGACCAGACCAAAATCAAAGCAGAAGGGAAAAGACATAACCGATTTGTTAGATATGAAAGGTCAATCGTTATCGTCCTGCAACAACACTTTCAGCTTCTCCAGCTTATCTTCGCATTTAATCTCTGTTTGCATAATGACATCGACACTATGCTTTTTGGTAATCAGCAGATTGGCTACCTGCCAAAAATTGTACGCTGTTTTGTTAAAGCCTATTGCGGCCCATTCATCTGCTGGGATTCGCCTTCGTAAATCGACCCATAATGTCCGCCATCGACTTAGGGCATTGCGGATGCTGACAACAACGGGGTCATCTGGTGAAGGTGGTTTTCGAGATGGAGAAGAATGATTAGATGATCTATTTGTTGCGTCGTTATGTTTAAAGCTCAATATGGGCGCCATAAGAGTCATGTGGGAGCTAATATATGAATAGAGAACTGAATCCTACCGGTTAGCCTGCAACTTACCAGTAAGAAAAAGGCAAAAGACATGCTTACGGTGTATTAAAAAGAACATGTCTGTAACAGTGAAGCTCATTCCGAGGGATGATTGGGCGTCTGATGGATTATGAGCATTATGGTCATCTTTTCCCCTGCTCGATGCCGCTTGTCCATTCTGGAAGAGATACCGGAAAGCTTCATAGACAGTGGTGTTTCTGCTAGAACGGAAGTTGGGATGAGAAAACGGATGTTTGGAGCCAAATATTGAGTCTTCGCAGGGCAAATCACATTCCAACTCCGCTGGTGTAAGCCGACAAGGAAAGTTGGAATAAAAAGAAAAGGCACAGTCAACCAAAGCAATGATATTTATAGTCCTATAAATGTTAGGAGGCAAGTCAGGTACTCTATTGTTCAAGCAAACATACCGGACACGGCACTCCTTTTTTATCCACAGCGTCTCATGAAGACTGTCTTCAGGCAAATGTCGGCACTTCGTGAGACCCATTCTGCGTGCTGTCTGTAAAACAATAAGCGATTTGGCTAGGCATAGGGCACAGTCGCATAAACATACTACAATAATTTCATTGTATCGGACTTCCATTGCCCTGTTGCGCGATACTTTTGAACCCGCCCAATACTGAGTGACAACCATCACAAACGCCGCTTGTAGGCTCTGAAGGCAAAGCCAATCTGTCCGTTCCGTATCTGTTACTGGATCCCCGGCAAATGTACGGTTGATCTCATATTCGCACGAAAAGATGTCGGCCGAGAACACATATAATTCAGCGAGGTCTAGCATTCGGTGGGCAACGAATGCCTCATGCCCATCATTCGAATACATGGCTCCCATAAAGATGACCGACGCGAGTAATGGCATCGAATCTCGTTCGAAGCTGAATGATGGCACATGAATAATGTTGCAGTTGCGATGCCAGTATTGGAAGTATAACGATATAAACTTGTGAATTCGGCGCGGCGTCAAAAGGAAGTTGAGGCTCGATGAAATCTCTTGTTGTGCATTGGCATCCATGTTAATTGATGCCTTGTCTAGAATCGCTTGAATTAGTGCCTTTGAGAAAGGGTTCTCTGACTCGTAGAAAGAGGAACCACCAGGCATGCCTCCAGTTGGATCTTGACCTGGAAAAGTCACTGCATCAGTGGCGAACTTGCCCGGGAGATGATCTGTATTTGACATTTTAGGTTCTGGAAAGGGGCCGGTTATTAAAGACATGAAGCTTTCTTCCAATGATGTGGGATCGTCAACATCTGAAGAGAGCCTCGCATGGAGATTGGGGCTATTTGTAGCTTCTTCTAACTCTTTCTGAGCGTGATACTGCATACCCCGGGCACGATCACTGCGCGGGGGGAGACGAAATCTCTCGGTGAAACTATCAGTACCGCCATTGAGGAGAAAGCGGATCGACCCTCGATCTGACAATTCTAAGTCATCCGGTTTGGTTTCGGCTGCTGCATTTTGTTAGCAATTGACTTTATTGTAATCTTCATAGCTATTGGATGTACATTTTGGACTTTCAGTTCGAGGTTTCGTCTGGTTGTCAACAATGTTGCACTGGAGTTTTCGCTTGGTACATGAGCTACATGGTCTTTGACCATCGCAGCGAAGTTTCATAGACGTGCACTATAACCCATCAGGTCTCTATCTATTGTCTCTTAGCACAGAAACGTACTGATGCACAAGCGTGTCGCCGTCTTCCCCGTTGACCGGTTTCTGGAATTGGACGATCTCCTCGCTCTGGACATTCTGTGTAGTGATAACGCAAGTTATCACTGCATCAATTAGCTGCGTGAAAAATACAACTTGCAAGATGAACCGCGGGTACTCGATTCGGATTTACCATCGCGCAAATGCTTCGCTACAAAAGATGCACGAATATGGTTTCACGCCGGAATCTGCAATTGCTCGGTCAGGCGCTCATATTTTCCCTCTCCAGCCGCGACCTTTGTCATGACGACGGGGTATGCAGCAAAAGAGGGGCACTCACGTCGCAGGTGATGCCGCTTTAGATGGTCAACGCGAGTAAACCATCGCTGGCAGACATTACAGCGGAAGTTCTTGTCGGATGCCGGATTCATCATAGGGAATGAATCGGGAGCATTTGGAGACAGCTCCGGCGAGTAGCTCGTATGTAAAGCTTTCTCGCAGAGAGAAGCGTTGTGTCATATAGAGCGAGCTGCAAAATCAGGCCGGCAAAGTCAGAAGCGTCCAAAGAGGATGCTAAATACTCGGCGACGCTCATGCCTACGCAAAATTGAAGTACGACGTTCAAAAACAAGACAGACACCAGTTTAGCCACATCGGGCTAGTGCCTAAGGAGGCCGGTTTTATTACATACCAAAAGTTCCAAAACATCCCCTTAAATACACGGCAAATGCTCGCACATATTCGACAGACGATTACCTAGGTACTATTGCTACACTTTTATGCAGTACTTCCTTCGTATGTATGATTGTATCTATTTGCGCCTACGTGCTGGAGCAGAGAATCGCCTCCTTACTGGGTACGTAGTCTATGCGCTTTCCATGTTCGGTATTATGATTTGGTATTGGAATTACACGTCTTGTATGGAGTGCCGAACGTGGGGGAAGGTCTCCACTCTGTAAGTTTCAACTGCGGTCTAGCCTTATTACCTAAGCCTCGATGTCACGTTGACACTAAGCCCGATACAGAATGGCTGCATATCCTCTCCGTCTTGATGATGATTGTTCCGATTAACTTGCTCACAAGTTGCATAACGGCAACCAAGTTGAACCAGCGAGTTCTATACGACAAGAACGGCCCTCTGAAAAGGAAATTCAGTAGTAATAACGCTCGCATTAGTAAGTGACTGTAGCTCAAGCATCAACCACCGTGCATTCTATTTCGAATCTAGCTAACTAGCATTGGTGCCGATAGAACACAGTATACCACCCAGGTAGAACACAGAATGTCTAAAAGATAAAAGAAACTTTTCTGTCCAAACATCTTAAAATGAATGCAGTCCCATGGCGCTCATTATATTGCCTCATTCGTGATTAGTTGCGATGCAGGACCAATTCCACATCCTCCGTACGCAGTGTCCAGGAATTGGTGATTTTCATTTCTTTGTCGGGATTCACGAGCTTGACCTGTAGCAGGAAAAAAACATAAAAGAAGTCAGTTACTCTTTCAGCGTTAAAAGAGAAAGAATAAAAAGGGGACAAAGGGGAGACATACGTCAAAACAGGCAAAAAAACTAGCCACAGTCTTGTACAGCTCAACAAGCGCAAGACTCTGGCCCAGGCAGATTCGTGGTCCCATGCCAAATGAAAGCACGCTATTGAACATTTTCTTTTGTCTGCACTCAGCAACATCGGCCCTTTCACCGTGATACGGGAGCCAGCGTTCGGGGATGAAGGAGTCAGGCTCCGGTCCGAATATTGCCTCGTTACGATTGATGACCCATGCATCCATTCCAACGATCGTGCCGGCTGGGACAACCCTGCCATCTGGCAGTACAAGCCCGCCACGACTGTTGCCCTTCCCTCCGTCTTCTCCTAGCTGTGCAGGTACTTCGCGCTCTAGGATGAGAGAGAATCCAGGATGAATGCGGATTGCTTCCCGGATAACGGCTTCGAGATACACGAGGCTTTTTGCTTGTTTGTAGCTGACTGGCTTGCAAGATCCAAGTAAGCCGGCAGATGAAAGCTCGCCGCGGATTGTCTCGTATACGCCCTCCGTCTTGAGGACATGGTACACAAGGGCAGTAAGGGTGTATGCAGCAGGGTGACTCCCGGCTACCGTGTTTGTCAACAGATAGCTAATCATTTGACCATGATCGATGAGCTCCGGGTACTTTTGCTGTGCCTCGAGATATTTGTCGAGAAAATCTTGCTGTTGGGCGTTGGTCTTTGGCTTGACATTCTGTTGCTGTGTTCGCATCTGGAGGCGTTTGTTGTAATGCCCAAAGCTCAGATTGACTGCCCACTCAAGCTGTGGGGCACGCAGAGCTCGCGCAATTCTGTTCGTTTTCAGAATGTAGTGGAGCCATGGCATCTGTGAGGTCTTTTACACGCGAATCATCAGCATACGGGTTGGTCAGTGGGTCCTTATAAGCAATGAAGTCTTTGTACCTTGGCGAAATAGTCAAAATCACGATCCGAATCACGTAGAAGCACTTCCGAATTCTTGAGAGAGCCGTCGAGAAAACCAAGGGTTGCACCAAAGGTGGTCTCGCCCATAGCATCCCAGCAGACTGACAGAAATTCAATTTGTTAGCTCTGGCCACGATGAAAAGGAAATACAGAAGTAGTCCTTGACCCACAGCGGACAAACCAATCAGCAATATCACATGGCCGTCCTGTGTTCGCAAACTTATTATTCAATTTGCTGAGGAACAGGACGATAGAATTGTCAAGGAAATTCTCCAAACTGAGGACACTTTTATTGGAGGAGAAATATGAACAGATTGGCCTCATCACCGCTGCATGCCATTTTTCGTCTGATGTCGAGAACAGATTGGGCTGAGGAGTTCCATCTGGACGCACAGACTCCTGCACCTTGTACATATTGCTCTGTGCGATTTGATCAGCATTTGTGACTGGGAAAGACGTAGACGGCGAAGCTAACCTTCTTCCAGGGGTTCTTGGTGTTGTAGATCAGCTTCAAAAGCGAAGGGTCCGAGAGACTCAATGTATATGGCCCAACTCTGACAGCAGGTCCATATTTACGATGCAGATCTGCGTGCACTAGATGGACTGATCCGCCAGCTGTCTTGAAATAGCGCCAGAGGTCGGTGAATTTGGTGCACAATGGCCCAGGGAAGGACTTGAGAGGAGAGTAATAGTAGTTCTGGATAAGCGTGAAAGACACAGCGATGATAGCAAGGAGCACTAGACTCGCGACGATATTGAGGCTTCCAGGCCAAATTGCGTGCTCCTTGACGAAGCTGGTAGCGCGTGGAAGGAAGGAAGATGCCATGATGTCAGCGTGTTGATAGGCCATCCTCGATTGAAGCGTGCGCGAGAGAGGAAGAAAGTGAGTCAACGAGGAGGATCAGAGGATCTCTTTCTAAGTGGCAGACGGGTGGGAAGAAGATGCTTCTGTCACTGCCTCGAAGAGAACGAGCGGCGAGGAGGGTGAGGTTCCATGTGTTTCTCTTTCCTTTCTTTGCAGGGCACAGCCTGGGGAAGCCCGATGGAGTGCCCCGATTTTCAGGAATCTAAAAAGTGCCACATTACTCAGGCTACGTGAGCTCCTCGCTGTCTTGCTACTTTGACACTACTAGCAGGAAAAAGCCGAAACTTTTTTCCACTTTGGAAATAAAAGTCTCTTGTTGGAGCATCTCAGCTTATAACCACTGCATGTAAAGCATACCCAATTGGTACATATTCGGAAATTTTAGGGGATATTCTACCGCTATCATTGCTCTTTGGGCGTACCGATTCGATATTTCTTTGTCTGGACTTGATGCGGAGCACTCCAGTCTACAAGTGATATTGTTTTGCTTTGTTCGCTGTTTATACGGGCCTCGAGGAATCGGCATTGTCCGTTTATTCACTTAAATTACTGGTGTCTCAGCATTTGTTTATTCCTCTTTGCCCCGTGCCATCACTTGTCGCTTGTTAACCTTGCAAAGTTAGATAGTCCCGCTCTTGCCCCTTTAGGAAATTTTCAATGCACCCCCTAACATAAACGATATCGCCAAGTTACTTTTAACTGAGCCTTCGAGATCAGTTGATTTGACAATAGGATACTATATGAATATGGCACAAAACGGAAACTCGTTTAAAGGAGTCCTCGCTTAACGCGGGATCTTCATACTGATGCGCAAGCAGCACGACGCGCCCGAAAACAACAACAAACCGTCCAATAACGCACTAAAAAAATTAGATGCCACATGGAATAGTGGCGTCGAGGTGCAGAAATGGCTGTGATAAAGACGTTCCAAGTAACCAATAAGATAGTCGCCTCTTTGTGACTCGACATGACTATGCATCCGCATACATGCATGAACAGACCAGGATGGCGTAGATCTCAGATCGCCACGCATAGGAACCGATGCCGAGGGCAATAGCTTGCCGGTTTGGGTAAATACCACGATCTCGCCTATTCCTAGGAATTGTAGCTTGGACTGGGAAAGGAATTATGCGGTGTTCGCATACGGAAGTGATTGGTTAGGTTGCCGATCAAATCGGACGAGTCCCAACTCGAACGCGGCGGTTCGAAACCTAGTCCTCGATCATGGCACTGGATCTAAGATCTTCGAACGTAACTATATCTCACGGAGGATTCGTTACTTTACCCAAGATCAGTTCTGGGGAAGAAGGTCCGACCAGGAGTCTGCAAGGACTGCGAGTCAGATCGGCCTCCTCCGAGATCCTGATCGGCCGAGGAAACTCAGCACCGAACAAGGACAGCAGGTACGACAGGACCCTGAAGTACAACAATTAGCGGCTGTCCGGGGTCGATCGTGCGCTCAGATCGAGGAAATATTCGGTGTGGTCGAATTGGCGAAGGGGGAAGGGGGAACCAATCTACAATGACTACCAAGCCGTGAAGGCGTCCCTTGCCGCTACCATCCGAAAAAAGGAGCGCGCATCGCTGAAGCAGATTCAGGAGGAGTATGACGTGAATGCCCCCGTGTTGGCCATCCAGCGGCAATTGAATGGGGATCAGTCTGATGACGATGGCGATGACAATGATAAAGAAGGTACTCCCGCTGAAAGTGTCCCCATCCGGATCGCTGAAAGACGCTACATCGCAGAATGTGCGGTGCGGGATCTATCTGTATTACATACGTGATCAGAAAGGCTATTCCTTGCATGTTGAGTTTTCCGACAACCTGATCGCATTATGTAAACGAAGGGACCGCCGCCAGGTGAAGAGAAAGTGCCCTCTAGAACCGCTGCCCGTCAAACGTGTTGTCGATTCTCCACGACCACCTCAAATGGAGCAAGCGTGACTCTCCTTTGAAGTGCCAAGGCTGGCAATGTCTCTTCTGTCTAGCCAGTAACGACCTTCCTTTAGAGGAACGAGAATGCAAGTACAAGAGAAAATATACGCTTCAGAAACATGTTGATCGATGTCGTCTCAACTACTACGGTCCGGACGATCCCGTTCCCTGTCCTGATCATGCATGCGCGGGGCTCATTCTGAGCGGGAAAATGGCCCTTAAAGCACACTTCGCTCATGACCATGGCTGCTTTTTGTAGATTAGATTTCGTAGCCCACGACTTTACTTGCCTTACTCATTGTTGGGACAGGTCTTCTCATATTTCGCCCAGCCGGTCCTAAGACCCTTCACATCCTTTGCTTGTATCTTCATCTCCTAGATTGCGAAGTTGAAGCCAGCCTGGAGATCCGCGAAGCGGGCGGTCAGGCCAGCTAAATTTAAGCGTCTTGTGTTCTTCTTTCTCTCGAGATGAATGTTTCTTAATGCTATCCAGTGTATATTGAGCCCGCCCTCCTCCATTCCATAGTGGCCTGATTAAGGACCGGGCCATGTCATGCAATTATAATGTGTATACGCCATGTCTCATTGAGCAGTCTTATTTACTTGATACCTAACTTTCTCTTTCTATCATCAAACTCCAACGCAGTTTTGCTCCATGTCATTTTAAGGGCGCGGCTGTATATGGTTGTTCGCTTGGGTTTCTTTCAATTTTCTATGGATAGTTATCCAGCTACGGTGCCCAGGTGAGCAACGCAGTTCGCTTTGGATGTCGGAGCCAGTCTTGGATTTAGGTATCACGTATGGCTCTGGCCATTCATTGGTCGCAAAGGATTGAACCCAGTCTCTTACACGAGGGATTTTCGTTTTAGCGAAAATCGCCCATTCTCGAATTTCTCGGTCATGAGCGAGACGGCAGGCAGGAGCAGCTAAAAGCCGCGCAGAAAAGAGAATTTTCTGGTTTAAATCAAATTTCGGTTAAACGAAATTTACGTGAAAGTGGATTTTTCAGAGACAAGAATAACCTGGAGAAGAGAAATATGTGTAAAGGAGAAATAAATGTTTAAGCTAGATCATCGGAGATGAGAGAATTCGGGATATCAATTGCATTGACCATGATTATCTCCATGGCATCAATCCAGGATCAAAAGGAAGTTGATACCAACTCTAAATCACTATCGCGGCCTACAATTTGCTCGAGTTTGTTTATCTGAAAGGTGATCTTGTATCATAGCGATATCCAAAATGAAATACACAGGTCTATGGACGAAGCTTGTTGTGGTGCAAGGCGGAAGAAAGAACCCTCCACCGAGAACTCGCCTGATGATTCGCTATTTTGTTATCAACCCTTGGATTTGGCATAGAGAATTTTATTGGCAGAGAGCATTTTATTGGCATAGAGAATTTTATTGACATGGAGCACTTTATTGGCATGGAGCATTTGATTGGCAGAGAGCACTTTATTGTCATGGAGCATGGTTATTACGAGGCCATGGTTTAGCACACTTGATTGGCATAGAGCAATTTATTGGCATGGAGCACTAATAGGCTGGTCAAACCTTAGGATTTGGCATAGAGCATTCTATTGGCATGGAGCATTAACAAGTCAGTTGGGAGACCGCTGGCCTCCGCGACAAATCCAACTCTGGCCCTTAGGTCTAACTAGCAAACTGCCACTGTAAAGCGTTTATAATTCACAGTTCCAGCCTTGGCTTTCCAGTTCAGGCTTCCACAAATCCATTTCTAGCCTTCAGATCCTATTCTGACATTAAGGCGTCATAATAGTCATGTGCAAAAATTGTCCACGTACTCCTATTAAAGGATCCTTTCTCCCCCTGAGTTCGCTGGGAAATTTCATTGGTCTCAGTACATAAGTCAGAATGCCAAAAAAATACGGTCCCACATCTACATCGAATGCCGAGAAAAAGCGACGGAGGCAGAGACGGAACCGTAGAGGACAATCACTGATAAAAAAGGCATATGAATTGAGTGCCATATGCAATGCCGATGTTTGTCTTGGTATCAGGATGAGAGATACCGGCCGAATCACAACATTCTGTGCCGACAACACCGGGATCTGGTCAGCGTTTGTGGCGTACTTGGTATTGCATTCTATTCGCCTGGAAGTTATTGCTTCGTATTGGGGCCAACACATGTGTTAACAGTGTAGCTATTAAGGAGAATGCCCCCTGCTGATGAGGCCTAACATGTTCATCATTTGATCGAGCAGAGACCGCTTGCAGAAGCTGCCATAAAATAGGAGCTCTGTTATGCACTTTTTGATGGAAATTCTTGACATCAAGTTCCTTCGGAGAGCTGGTCAAGTCGAATTCACCTAGTAATGGAACTTCATCCATCAATACATAAAGCTCCTTCTGAATCAACGGAGCAAGTGATCGACGAGCATTGGAGGTATCAGTTCGTCGTCTTGCAAGAACATTTCCCGAACATTAGGTTGCTCAAGGATTGCTTTCCGTAGCTGTTTAACCCGGGTCTTGGCACTGTGGGCGTAGGGAACTCTGTCCTTGACTGCTATATGTCGTATAAAGTCCTTGAGACTCCATCGATGAGCAGAACGAAGGGATTCATAAACTGATTCCAGACGTTCTGCGTCGCTGAGCCCGGTCATATATGCCCACGTGTGATTTTTGTTACCACGCACGGGTGCGCGTCTGTATTTAATTCCACGCCAAGAGCCTCATCGTTTTCATCAACCACCGGTTGGTTTGATTCAGTAGACATTGTGTTATGTTGGGACATTCTGCCCAGTCTGCACAGCTACCGCCCTCCATATGTAGTTAGTTCGACCCCTATATAGACCTCG
>JAMAFX010000039.1:0-146228 GCA_023625875.1 Trichocomaceae sp. PYS4502
TTTTTTGAGCTTTTATTGCGAATTGGTGGCATATTGACGTGTAGAATAATATAGAATCAAGATTGTGTACGCGTTCGAGAAAAAGTGGCGCTTCGCTTACCGATTACGTTATACTGTAGTTACTAAAATAATTTTTTTTACGCAATTACGAACCAAAACACCCTTTTCGGTATGGTGGTAAATGTCGTAATAACTTACCAGGACTATTGCAAACAGTGCAAACTTTGTCCCTAGTTGTGTTTTCCAACTGCCGCTCCACACCGCCTCCTTCCTTTCCGGAACGCAATTACGTCGACCTACAAATTCCCCCAGCTTTGTCTACAGTCTTCGGTCTCGTTACGCCTTGAAAAGATTCGTTGCTCATATATTGGCATCTTATATAACGCCTTTTTCATGTTTCAAATATCATCTCTGCGTTGCCCTTACTGCACCAATAGACCACCCTAAAACTTTGCTTGTCTGTCACGTTCTTGCTTGCCAGCTATGCACCATGCCGGCGCGGTCTCTCCTTGCGATGAGCACACGAGTTGCCGTGCAAAACGTTAGAAGTATGCTGTTTACTTGTTCTGAGTCACGGGTGTTGCAGAAGCTAATGATTGCGTAGGTCTGACAGATATTGGGAACATCCCATACTCACTAGCGAGGCCTTTCTTAATCAAAGTCGAGAGCCCGAAGCAATTGGTAGGTGCTTTTTCGTTCGTTATGTGGTCTTGTAGCGCATGAGTTTTGACTTTATACAGCGAGAGCTTGAGAAAAATTCGCCCCACATAATGCAAGATGATCGAGAGCTATGGATGGAATTCATCAAGCGGGATATTCCTCGATGGGAGCAGTACGACCTGCCAAAGGAATCAGACTGCTGGTACGACATCTACTGCGACTTGCTCGAACAGTTTCAACGCGAACTCGAGGAAGGTGCGCTTCAGCTCAAGCAAGCAGTGGACAAGTTTTATTTGGACAAGGCCAGCAACGCAGCAGTCCTGGTCCAAGATACCAGCCGTCTCCCGAAGCCACGGCGGCGGTTTCAAACAAGCAATAGAACAGCCGAGTCGAAGAAAAAAGGATTGTTCAGCAGCAAAAGGAATAAGGTTCTGGCCGTTCCTACGCATCAGTTAAATACTGGTGCGTCGCGAATTAATCATGTTCCCCAGTGGCTTGTAGATGAACATAAACAAGCTCCTTCATCTACCACACCACTAAAGCGGTCGGACCATGTTGCACCCAAGTCTGGCCCTTCATCTACAACGCCGCGGGTCACCAACGGCAGGTCAAGTCAAGTGATACCCTCGCGGGATACTACTACTAGACCTCAGATAGCTCGGCCCAGTTCTCACTCAGGGCCACCACCCCTAGCGAGAACTCTGGTGCCTCCTAGTTCTCGACCACTTATACCCTTAAAGCGTCCCTCGGAAGGATCGCCGCCACGGACACAGCCAAAACAGCACGATCTGAAAGGGGAACAAGACGCTCATCCTCCACATAAACCAGAGAAAAGTATGTTCCGAAAGCGACCTACCGTGAGCCAACCAAATGTCTTTATCCAGCAGAAAAAGAGAAGGATATGATTTCAAGAGATTATTCAATGCTAAATAGCGATTTTCTCGCTACCTAGCAAGGCGCGAACACTAAATATTTCTTCTTTACACACACTTCATTAGTCACATTCGCACATATTTACAGAATCTTTCACGCTAAGTAGTATATGCATTCGGGGCGTTTTCTAAGGGGCACATTTCATTGGTACTGTCATTCAAATTTATAGTTGGGAAATTCAGCGAGCATAGGATGGTTGCATTCATCACCATACCTATAAAACTTCGCAGTCACGGATTCTCTCTTGAAAAGGAGCATACGTCAAAACGTGGCCATTCTTATCTACAACAGATATTTATCATAGTTACTCCTCCTGAAATTTGAATCATAAAGAGTGGTATCAATCATATCACATTATATCAATGTCTAGTACAGGCTTCATTCATAAAATGCATCTGTCAAGGTCAAATGGGTAGTAGCAATTGCATCCCAAGGGAAAGCCATGTCTTTCGCGAAGCAAGAATATGACTCTTCCATGGCTTCCATACGCGTTCGTTTCATTGCCTTAAAAAGTCCTTTCGGCTCTCAATAATAGTCTAGCCGGAATTAATGAAAAGGCGCTAGTCTCAGTCAAAAGGGAAGATGAGAGATGGGTATTTGACGGTCATGTCACGGGTTGAATGGCTTGGACTCGAACTGAACATAAGAAGATTCGAAGGAAAAGTTCATGAGGAAAATCCGCCGCCACGCAAAGCGAGGACCAAGTGTAGTGTTGCGCCTCCTTCCAGATTGTATTCGGCTGCTGTTTTGTCGTCGGCCCTGAATAAAGTATCACCATGATCAGCCTCTCTTTCTGGGACAGGGGGAGGACAACACAAAACAGTACATTTGTTTTCCGCCAAAGATCAAGCGTTGCTGAACGGGAGGAATTCCCTCCTTCTCTTCCACACGCTCCTTGATTCTTGAGACCTGTTTCATTCGTTCTCAGTGAGAACTTGCGCTCGGGACAGAAAGATGGCTGTCGTCCTTCGAAGGAGGTCGACATAAACAACAGAGGGATGAGTAGCGTACTTTGTAATCTGACTCGATGTCAAGCTCGATCTCCTTTCCAGTAAGCGTTCGCACTCTGTGACTCAGGAAGAAATCATTAGTAACCAATCTCAGGCTTTCTCTTCCCCGCACTACAGTCTACCTATGTAGGAAAGCGAAGAAACGGGCGGCTCACTTGATCAACATTGTGCCGAAGAGTATTATTAGCCCGTAGGGACGTAGTTCTAACTGCAGAACGTCTCTTTGCAAGGGAATAGGCGAGGAGGAGAGAGGGCTGGCAGCAAAAGTTGAGGGAGGTAGCTTGTATGTAGTTAAGTTGCTCCAGAGTCCCCCACCTCACAAGACAAAGGCAACTTAACCAACACCAACACCGCCTTCCCTTTTCGGACGAGACGTTTCAGTCGTTTCAACTTGTTACAGACCAGACTCTTTTCCTCTTCTGTATTTGATATTTGATATTTGATGCTCTGACCTACTGGTCTTTGTATTTCTTGATCCCTTGTACTCTCTTTGTCCGAGCTAATGTATGCGTTGACTTTCTGTCAGCGGAAGATAGATATATAACTGGACAACTTTTCTTTCTTTACAGAATCATCTCGGATTTCCAATTTATATCAATAGACAACACCGACTGAAGAAACTACCTAGGTAGCAGAACGACTCCCAGGAAGGGATTACTCACTGTAATCAACATAGGTGCATACAGTAACCGGCCTCCCGACTCTCCGCTCGGCACGATTGACCTTCATCACACATCTGGCATCGAACGAGACCATCCTCACAGTCGACCTCAATTCAATGATTATAGACTAACCAAACTAAGGTTACATAAACCACCGTTCATAAACACCCACCATGGCAGCAGTCGTATTCGAGGATCTCTCTGGCACCGGCACGCCAAACTCTCAAAACGACAATCCATACCAGCCTCTTCTAGATGCCGCAATCAATGACCCAGTACGTACGACGAATTCGTTCCATACATCCATATTCATATGCAAACTATACCTGAAACCTTGAGCCAACATTCTTCTCTCTATAAAAAAAAATATAGACCCAGATTCAGTTTCGCTACACAACGCACCGCACGGCCAGAAATGAGATGCAAAAGTCTAGAATTCTAGACCCTTCTTTCTCGGCATGGACTATTGACCCTATTCTCGCAAAGTTAGAAGGTCCTAATAGAGACCCGAACTTCGTCGATGATAGATATTGCCTTGTCTTTTGGGGCCGGCCACCGCAGCACATTCGCGACATGATTGATGGCATACAGCAGGAATTGCGAAGTGTGGCGCCTGGTACGTCTATCTACTAAGAACATACCTACCTAATCAGAATAGGAGGGAGAAGAAAAAGAAGACAATCTGATCGAAAATGGTAGACATGTGGTTCATGCCCCTCGAAAACCTACACATCACTGTTCTCGAATTAATATTCTCTGTCTCCGAGGCCGAAGTCGAGCGCATAGTGGAAACATTAATGCGAAACCGGACAGCAGAGAAGATTGCAAATACCACTTTTGATTTGCCCCAGTGTGGACGACCGCGTCTGGTCAGGCCGATGATTAGCTTTGATACTGCTGCTATGGCGCTTAGCTTTGTGCCTGCTGCTGGAGAGAAGCAGCAACAAAACGCAGAAAAAGAAGACTGTAGTAGTAGGGACGAGTTTACGTATCATCACCTGCGCAAAGATATCTACGACAAAGTTGTCGCCGCAGGCATTAAACCTGCTTCGAGATATGCCGTCCCATCGGCGCATCTTACGATAGCCCGCTTTATTAACCAAAATGGGTTCCTGTGTGATGATGGCGTGACCTTCAATCATGTCAAAGTCAAGCGTGTGATTGATAAAATAGAGGAGTTGAATGAGAAGCTGCAAGCAAGATATTGGCCGGGAACCGAAGCTGCTGCTGATATATCGGATGGAGGGGAATGGACGATAGGCCAGGAGAAGGGTCTTGACTTTCGTAAGGGCACGTTGTGGTATGGTGGTGGCGAGACTGTGGTGATTGGCAAGGGGTATTAGTGCTTTTGCTCTTCGTCCCAAGATTTTGTACATATTGGACTACACTACATTATTTTCTAGATACGAAGCCGGTGCTTACCTAGGTAGGTAACTGGGTAGATAAAAACTTGGTTCATTATTACTAAGTATACTTGACGCAGATACAGGGAAAAGATGAGGGGGAAAGCAGCGCAAAATCAATACATACATCACTGTAAACTTCATAACGTATCATAATTCGTCACAAACGGCCGTAAATAGATAAAAGGCATTGAGGGGCAAAATAGAGGGTAAAAATGTATAGCTGAATAACATGGAATGATAACAATATCGAAAAAGTAAAGAGACTACACTCTGCTGGTAGCACGATCTCGAGTTCGCCCTGAAAGGATGTTGTGCAGAAGGTCCTCAACAGTATCGGCAAGTGGATCGTCTCCCCGTTCAGGTAGTTTTTGTCCTTGGGCGTCGAATCGATCAGGCAATTCAATAGTGGATTCAGAGTCAGAATCCTTTGAAGTGGCGGTAGGGGTAGATTTGGGAATTGGATTACGATGGGTATGGTGTTGGTGATGTTGGTGATGTTGGTGATGATGGTGATGATGGTGCCGGCCTCGATCGTAGCCATCGATTGTAGAGTCACTGTCGTCCGTCTCATATCCTTCTCCGTCGCTAGTTCGTGATTTGTTATTATTTCTATCGGCCGTCGCACCGTCCCCAAGATCGAACGAAACCGACTTCGACTGTGAGGGCGGTTCCGGTTGACTGGTAGAGCGACTTCTTGAGTCTCGTTGCAGACCATCATGGGACAAATCACGGGCCGACGATCCTCTTATACCTGGAATACTCCATTAGCATTATGTACACATGCTGAATCATGCAGTTTCCTGGACTAATGGAAACCCACCATCTGCTTCGTGAGGATCTTCAAGAAAAGGGGCACTCACAATGTCATCAACTCTACGTGGTTGCGGGGCGTATGGCTCGTTGCCAGGCGGTGCTGCAGGTGGTGGCGGATATCCATGTGCCGGTGGAGGTATTGCACCAGAAGCAGAAGGATATTCTGCCTGGTTGTACGAGGCAGGAGGAGGATTGGGCGCAGCCCCTGGAGGGGGAGGAAAGCTATTCGTGTACGGGTAGTAATTCCCAGAAGTCGGCACTGGCCCTGCTGGAGGTGGTGTTGGCGTGTATGGGGCTGGGTCGTATGGCTCCTCGTAAGAATCGGTATCCCTGTCATCATCATGGCCTAAACTAAGGTCAGATACTGCACGATAAGCTATGCATTGTCAGGTTTAAGACTTACGTCTACTCTCCCGTTCACGGCTTCGATGGTCTCGATCCTTTCTGTCTTTCTTGTTGTTAGAGATCTTCGACGCAGCATAGCCTAAACCAGCTGCGGCGAGGCCAGCCTCCGCCAGATCACGAATTCGGCTATCGCTTCGCTCTTTCTTTCCACGTCGATGGTGTCGGCGGCGATGACTCCGGTCAGAACCCGAGCTAGACGTACTGTATCCCCGGCTTCGAGTGCCTTCTCGACCCACTCTATCAGCAGGCATAACGGCGTCATTGTAATATTCCTGTTGACTGGCTGGGCGGCCGTAATAATCTGCCGTGGGAACGGGGTCGTGACCATATTCTATAAGGCCAGCTGATTCCCTTGCAGGATCTGGTAAAATGGGACCCCGGCTGCGACTGCGGCTGACGGAGTGAGGGCGATGTCTCTCGCCGTTATTGCTTTGTTCCCGTTTAGCTTTGTAATTTTCGTAAATCCCAGCGGCAGCTGCACTTCCTATTCCCGCAGCAACGATAGGAAGGGCTTGTCTGAGGCGGCTTTGGGACCTATGACGAGATTTACTACGAGCTCTTTCAATTAGGCCCGCCGCAGCAGCACCTACAACTCCTGCAGCAGCCATATGGGCATTCCGATTTCTCGACGCGCTTCGTGCATCCACACCACGGGACTGTGACCGTCGTCGATGGCGCGAACGACTCCTTCTATCTTTATTGCCCTGCGAGCTATTTCGAGCTAAAGCGACAGCACCTGCAATGGCGGCAGCACCGAGGCCGATACCAGCGAGAGTCTTGGCTCTAGAATGAGACGATGAGCGGCTGCGACTGCGACGGTAATGGCGGTGATGATGGCGTGAGCCTCCATCATCATCTAGTGATGACGAGCGCCGGCGACTCTTGCTACGATAATGGTCAATGGCATTAGCTGCAACAGCGCCTAACGCAGCAGCGCCAACATCTCTACCAACACGGCCAACGCCGCTTGAGACCTGACGGCCTTGGCTCTTGCTACGGTGTCGTAGAAGTTCTGCAGCCCCCAGGCCGATAAGTGCGCCCTCCGCGACATGGCGTCTATGGTGGGGAACTTCGTCATCGTACTCGCGGGTTTCCTTGCGAATATAGACCATACTGTCGTCACTGCTATAGTCACGGTCGCGGTCTCGATCACGCTGCCTTCGCGTACTGGCTTGAGAGACCGAGTCGTGGGGACTGATCTCGCGTCTCATGCGGTCGTCGTCGTATTCGCGGACACGTCTCTGATAGTAATATTCGACATCTCGAGGATCTCGGTCCACAGCCTCGGAACGATGAACAACTTGGTAGTCAGGTTCATATATACCGCGCGCTACTTCTTATGTTAGCTGGTAACTCATGATGATATCACAATTTGTGGGTCGCCTGTGAAATTATTGATCGTATGTTGGATTGCGTGGGATTGAGGTATGGCATGGTACTAACGTTCATAATCGCGATACTCACGGCGAACCTCATAATCAGTCTCATGAGGCTCTGTTCTACGGCGGATCACTAATTCCCGTTCACCAAGGCCGGGCTCGTCGCGACGAAAGAAGTCGCGCTCCCGGTCACGACTCTCTTCTGAAGGGATCACATAACGCTTCACTGTGTAGGAGTTGCGATGATCAGAAGGCCGCGAGTATTCGTCCCATTCGCGATCTCTCTCTCTGTATGTATAGGACATGGTTGAGTTGAGCCTCAAGGCTGCTATCACCAGCCGACGCACACAAATCAGATGAAGAGTGTTCGTCTGTGTTCTTGATAGGAGAAATCGGGCTTGATAGGAAGAGAGCACACGAAGAAAAAAAAGTGGATGTGATCGATGAAAATCAAAGCAGGGGCAAATGCAGGTCAACAATGCAGAGGAGCAGAGAAAGAGGAAAGAAGCAGCGAGTCAGGGAGCAGGGGGGGCTGACGATGGTGGGGTGAACTTAGTTAACAATGTTATTTATGTAGGGCAAAGACTGTGAGTCAAATCTGATGGACGGTTTCTTGCTTGCTTGCCAATAAGCGTGGAAGGGTCGGGGGTTGACTGTGAGAGTCTTGAGAGTGAGGGGAAGAAGACTCTGGGACAACTTGGGTCGTGGAGGTTGGACAGAGTCGCCGTTCACGTGAGGCTGGGCTGAGGTGCATCGTGGAGGATGACGTCGAGGAAGGAGCAGGCGGCGCAGCAAAGGAAGGAGGAGTCAGCCGCACGTTAAGCCGCTTCTTCTCCTACTCCAAAGTTATAACTGGGTTTACCCTATGCCCTATACCCTATAGCCTATGCCCTAGTTATATAGCCTATACCCTACTCCGTCTTGCTACCCCTTTAGGCAGTGCTGTACAATCCCAGCCAGGAGCCATGGACCGTGGCACGTGGTTCCCGTCGGCATTCCACGGATTCCTATCCCCACGCAGCCGATCTTTCTATACGTAGTACAGTAGAACCTGGATACAACGTATGGACGACCTCCTAAGGTATCTTTGATATCAGCTCAATTAACTTTGATATAGGGGTGAAGAGGGCTCTAACATAATTAATCTATTCCTAAATTGCTTTTTATCTCTTGGTCAAGCTTACTTCTGAGGATGATCGACTTATGTCCTGGGAGGCCTTCTATTCAGGTTCTACTGTAGTAACTACAATCTGAAGCTACAGGAGTATGAACTACCCAGGTATGAACGCTTTGTAAAATGTTGTTGCAATTTTATTGCTGTATGTGGCAATTCCTTGCCCTCTGGTCCTGCCTTGTTCTCTTTTTGCAAGGCGAACAGAAAAAAGAATTACGATCGTTTCGATTCATCCTTCCATAACATGAATGCATGGCGGCAATGCCCTCTTTCCTTTTCCTTCCTGCTCCTTTCCCAAAGCGAGGGCGTGACAAAGGAAAGATTTGGCTTAAAAAAAAGTGACCTTAGAATTGCAATGAGAAACCGAACACCAAGTTTGAACCCCCACTCTCCAGCATCTTTGCATTCTTCAATTGCTACCCCTCTAGAACACGAGGGCGGCACCCTTGGTCTTCTTGTCACCACTGTAAAGAAACATCAAACGTTAGCGTCGTAGATTCTCGTGCATATCGCTCGGCGTCCTTAATCGCTCAACAGAACAATAATATATACGTACCCCAACTCGAAGTGCTTGCATCGCTTCAGAGCCAACTGGGCCTTTGTCTTGCACTGAGTGCATTCCAATCGGAGCACAACCTTCTTGGTGGTCTTGGCTTTCTTGTGGAAGACGGGCTTGGTCTGACCACCGTAACCGCTTTGCTTCCGGTCGTAACGACGCTTACCCTGGGCGAAAAGGGAAGCCTATCGTAATTGTTTTATATCAGCATCCAAATATTCCAAATGTCCATCGTCCAAGTCTCTGTCATCTATACGTATGCGAGAATGGAGCACCGGGTTTCTAACCTTTCCAGCCTTGTACTGGGTGACCTTGTGCTGGGTGTGCTTCTTGCAATCCTTGCCCTTGCAGTATGTGCGGCGGGTTTTCGGGATGTTGACCTGAGAGAGAGGATACCATCAGCATTCTGGTATTGCGAATATTTATACCCCACGACGCAGATCCTAGGTTTCGAGCAGGCCAGGAAAGATGATTGGAAACGTTCCGCATTATCGTGTGTAGTTCGGAGAACGGTTGCATGGAAAGATATTTTGAGGATTTATGCGACGGTGTAAACACATGATCGAATCACTAGTGACTTCAACGCATCTGCTTCTTTTCCTTTTTGGTCTCTTGGATAACGGTCGAAAAATCACGTCCTCTTCTTTCATTGCCTCTGTCCCATCCGACTGTTTCAATATCTTGATACGAGAGTCTGTGTTCGTCCACGCTTGCATGACCGCATACAGCAAAAATCATCGGCTCCAAGTTTCATCCGTCGATTTCGTTTTTAACCACTGACGAAATTCTCTCGATTCGCTGGTCGCTGTCGTTGTCGTTGCCGTTGCAGTTGAGGATTTTTCGCGTCGCACGCATCAATACACCCGTGGTCCATGCTCGCACTCTTTCCTTCACCACACCAAAACCCAAGAACATGTAGTCACAGGAGCGAGAAAGCAGAAAGCGAAAGGCTTACCATTTTGACGGTATTGACCGGAGCGTAGCTTCGTGATGGTCGTTTGAGGTTGTCGAGGGTTGTCAATAAGGTCTAGCTGGGTAAGATTGCTATAATTTTGTGTGTGGGTTAATGCCCTACCCGAAAGCGAGCTAGTCGAGATCTAGAATAGCGTATCGAGTCACGTGCAATATCTGCGCACCACGGACACACTATTCCTGATTTGGACCACGCTACTCCGAATTAATACAAGCGCACCAAAAAATCAACTAATACATTTTAAGCCAGAACCGATAAAATGCATCACATGACACAAGCTGACTAAACGAGCGTGCCTGACCGCCGAGGATACTAATCATAAAGTCTCGGATGATGTGGCAAAGACAGGCTAGACTCTAGAGCCAGGAAGAGAACCTTGGAACTTGCTCTCGTCAGATGCTATCTTGGGCGATGTTCTTATTCCCTGACAGGTTGACTAATGTACCTAGGAACGGGAGTAACGAGTTGCTATGTAACGCTAGGGAATTTCGTGGTTCAGTATTTTTAATTTTATGGGGATGATTTCATTGCTCTGTAATACATGATGAGGAAGGAATAATCATTTACCCGAGGTCCTGGTAGTGACAGCGTGTATGTAGTGTAGTATGTACCCCAAAATCCCAATGCTACTACGATATGCAGTGTCACGTTTTCTTCCAGAAGCTCGGTTTCTCCTACAGGCTACTCGCATGTGCTATGCAGGACAGACGCCCTGGAAGCCGTCTTTCAAGTGTGATAAAAGAAGCCGCTTTGTAAGTTTGTAACTCGTCGTAGTGTCGGCCCCGGGGAAGAAAGGAAAAGAAAACAGGCGGTGCCTGAAGGCTAAAAACAAAACGGTGACGTGACGGCGGCCTGAGGAATCCATCCGTCACGGCTCCTTCCTCGCTCCTCGCTCTTCCCTCTTCGCTCTTCCACCACTTCCAACCTCTCACTCTGCTGCATCTGCCTGCTACAAGTAGATATCGCATCTACTAGTCCCCCGTCAAAGCCCGACTGCTACATATCTGCAATTCGGTGACCGTGGGCCACTTTGATGCCTGCTCGTTGCCAGCACAGCGCTTACGTGCCTAGCCCCCATTAGATCGCCGCCTCGCGCACTTCGCCGATCCAGACACAATCCAGCCCTACCCTCTCTCACGCTCACCACGACAACCACCCCGAAAGTCCTCCTCACCTCATCCGGCGCAGAATGTGGCTGTTGCTCATTTGCCCATCCGTGCAGAAACCCTGACACATGCACCCTTTGGGCGTCTACGCATTGCACACACAATCCGCCAATCCGCCAATCAACCAATACCTACCTACCTACTCGACTCCTGCCTTGCTTACCGGAGTACACAGTGTATTTTGCCTTCACAAGAAAGCACCTGATTCGTTTCGGATGATTGCACTCGCATTGTCTCCTCGCGCTCCTGCTTTCTCCTCTACCACTCGCCATGCCGTCCAATGAATCATCTACGCCGGCTAATCGGCCTGCTCAAAAATCCTCACGGGCGAGTCCTTCTCCAGGAACCGGACGCCGCAGTCCTTCTATTGACAGTGACTCAAAAAATGGGTTTTTGCGTCTGAATGGCTCGTCTATGTCAGTAGCTCCTCGATTACCGACCCCTGTGAATGCGTCGGCGAATAATTCCAACAACTCCTCGCGCGAACCCTCTCCAGTCCGCCTCACTTCTCGCGTAGGGAGTAACAGCCATCATACCGCCTCAAACTACTCCCTGTCGCGACACAAGAACAGTGCCAGCCCCAGCCCTAGTCGTGGCGTCAGTGGCACAGGATCTGCCTCCACTCCTACCACTGTCTCCTCAACCCTGTCCCCTGCCGCTGTGCAAAAGGCTTTTGCACAACTCAATAAGCCCGACCTACCGCACTCCGCTACTGCTCCCCCCGCTATTACTGACAAAAATATCGATGTCTCGGATTCCGATCGCTCGAGTATGCCACCGCCTCGCACCTCTAGACGGCGGAGCTCAATTACCAATGGCTCAAGGAGTCCTTCACTCGGCATTAGTGCTACCAAACGCCCTGAAACCACAACTGCCACGGAATCCCTCGCCAATATATCCACGAAGAGATCATCTATAAGCCCAGAAGAGGGCCGCGTGTCCCCGGTGAAGGCATCATACGAAGATGGCGAGCTCAATTCTCGTCGCCCGTCTGGAAGGGCCACCGGCCCGCCCGGGACCACGTTGGAGACCGTACAAGAATCTAGTGTGCCGTCGACCCCCGTATCGAAGCCAGCGAGTTCCATACTCGGGGACGATGCACAGTCCAAACCCACCGATGCTGCTCAGCAGGCAGTAGATAGTGGCAGTGAAAGCGGTGGAAACAAAAGTTCGGAATCGAAGGAAGGAAAGCGACGATCTTCTACTTCCCGCCCATCAGGCATTATCCTCCCACAAAAATCTTTTACCTCGCTCAATAGCGGTCGAGGGAAACCAAGTGACGGTTCCGTACGAAATATGATCGTTGAAACTGAAACCGTTAGTTCGATTCCACAGGTGTCTTTGGGTGTTGGCGCCGGAGAACGTGGAAATTCAGCTCGCAATGACCAAGGAGGCACTATCAGGATGAAGCCAAGTGTAGAAACCATTCGTCCTAAAAAGGAAAAGAAAAAAACCACCCGCAAGCCAAACAATGTTCCTGGCGTCGCATCCTCAAAAGCCGACATCTTCGAAGCCAAGGTTGCCAGCGCCATCGATGACGCAGATGTTTCTGACTCCGACGAAACCTTTGTTTACGAGTCAAACCCCCCCGAGCCTCTCCCAGGTCGGCATCGCTATCATTCGCGAACACCGAGTGCAACGTCCATGGCAAGTCAAGCCGAGCAATTCGCGAGTCGTGCTCGGCTTCCTGGGAGGGATGCTAATGGTGTGACGGTTAAACGCAGTATGAAATTCACAAATAATCACAATTCTAATCTCGATAGTGATATCGGGGATATGGAGCAACGGAGCGTTAGCGGTAGGGGTAACACCAATGGTCATTCAGGCCGACACTATCACATTGGCCGCCATGGGAGAGGTGGTGCATATCCGTCGCTTTTCGACAGCGATTCTCCGTTCACCCAGTCTCAACATCCTCGTTCTCCTCGCCATTATATTAGTAGTGGATCTAGGCAGACTCGGCGAGGACACACCCCTCGTGCTCATCAAAATTATCAAACTCTGCGTGGACCAAAGAGCATGAGTGACGATTATCCAGATGATTTCGATGCTGATGGTGCCGACGATGAGCGTACCCCTTTAGTGACTTCGATTCGGCATTCTAGGAATCGAAATGGCCGCCGTCCAGGTAGTGCAAGCATGCGGCAATTGGAATATCTCGAGCATCGGCAGCGAAGTTGCTTTTCACTTTATGGAGGGTGTGCAGTTGCATCACTTCTGATACTGATTCTCATTGGTGGTGCAACGACATTCCTTGTCGCTTTAATGCGACCTCTAGTGGACGTGCAAGTGACCAAGCTCTCGAATGTACTTGCCTCGGAGCAAGAAATTATGCTCGACTTACATGTCAGCGCTGTTAATCCCAATATCTTTCCTATCTCCATCGCGAACATGGACGTCGATATATTCGCACAAAGTCGATATGTCGGTAGTGACAAGTTTTGGCGCGAACACGGTTCAGCGCCCCTGGATTTTCCTCGCATCGAGCGTAGCAAGTTTCGTGCTAAGCTGGCTCAATTGGCTCGGTTACCTTCGTCAGCAGACTCAGAAGTAGAGTCGGAGGTCTCAACCTCCGCATTTCACATGTTAGACGGTGTGGATCATGGAACAGACCCAATAGACGATCCGTCTGGTGATGCTCGAAGAATGCTTCTAGGCAGGGTGTTCAGCTTCGATTCACCTGTCATTCTCGACCCTTCACCTTGGAGGCGTGTACCGTCCCAATCTGTTGGAGAGATACGTCTTACCAAACCCGGGAATAAGACCGAAGAAGGCGGAACTGAGCGCTGGGAACGAGTCTCGCAGCATCCTTTCGAGCTAATCGTCCGTGGCGTTCTCAAGTATTCGCTACCCCTAACGTCAAGTGTCCGATCGGTGTCAATTAGTGCTAAAGTTCAAGTTTTACCAGATGAAGATGGCGCTGGTGACGGCAATGGCAATGGCGACAGCAACCTGGGCACACCCGGTAATGACACAATACGCATCGATGCAGTTGAGGTCGCATCAGATCCAGACATAGACGAACGTCCTATTCTCACCACTCGACAGTCCCGATTATGAAGCATTCGTTCTTAGAACGAAGCAATTACGACCACCATAAAATTCTAGTTGATTAACTTTGTACAAAACCGAACTTTTCTTACTACATCCTTCATCACAGTTTTGCGTCTATTATTAATCGTCTTTTATATTTGATGTCTCTACGAATACCCTCTTCGCGTCGCATGGAGCGTGTACGGAAAGGAATTTTACGATATCTTCACCTTTATTATCATTTTCATTAATCGAGCGCGGCGATAATACGAGGATCGAAGTAAAGATGCCGGCCAACACAATATGACAGCCATTGCCTTCCCCATTTCGTTTACTCTAAACGAATATATGCGAGGAAAAGAAAGCAAGCACATTCGCTCATTGAAATAATTTCCTCAACTGTCTTTCTCTTTCAGCAGAATGTTTCTCCCTTTTCTCTCGTGTCTTCTTTTAAAATATTACTGACGATTAACGATGATGTATGAGACCATGAGAACCAGACAATAAAAAATTATCCTTGCTTTACACCTATAAATTGCATACGCACGAGTCCCTCTTAGGTTTTTAATCACCACTCCTCATAAGACATAGACTCTGTAAGATCACATTCAATAACTCATCGTAAATAGTAAACGAGCCTGCTTAGACAGGTTAAATTTCCCAAAACATCTCGAAAAAGAAAACCCAAATGAGTAAGTGAAAAAAGTAATAATAAGCCCAAAAAACTCCCATCACGTTTAAGACGTGCTCTATGCGAATGGCTAGCAACATCAAAAAAATGCCTGTGTTTCTATACCTGTATATAAAACCAAATGAATGGACACATCATACAATTCGATATACCCTCTTAGCAACCAAGAACGAAACAACGCCGAAAAAGACGAGGCCGGCAGTTACTGCGTATTCAAGCGTCAGGTTGCCATTACACACAAAGTATATAGGATAGAAGGAGGGCTTACTTGACCAGAACCAATATAGATTATCGACTTCTTGACCAGGCACTTTTACATTCATGCCCCACATGCCACAGATGATGTTCATGGGTAGGACGATGGTACCCAAAACGGTCAACTTGCCTAGCACGTCTGCCGTGCGTTCTTGTCGTTCATTCATCAATATATTGATTTGAGCGAGGTAGTTAGAGTGCGCACGAGACAGAAGCCTGCGATCCATACTGTCTGTTAGTGCTTGGCTTTATAGGAGGAGCAAAGCGAACAAAGTAGACTCACGTTTCGTAATGTGCAAGGTTGCTAGTCATGGTCATGATATGATCCTGAATATCGCCTAGGTATAGGCCAATCTCCGATTTGGGCGCAACTTCCCATTGCTCGTTACATCGTTTTGCAAACCCTTTGATGACGTCCGCCTTATTGCTGAGGAGACGGTACATACCCATCACTTTCTTCCGGCATTCGCCTACTCGCCGTAACATCTCGCCAGGGGCTAGGGAAGTGGCAGATGCAGTGTCGCTATTATTACTGTTGTTATTGTGGTTACTGTTGTTATTGTGGTTACTGTTAGTAGAGGAGTCGACATTGCCTCCGGAGTAGTCGAGTCTGTGCATTTGCATAATCGTGTCGTCGACTTCGTCGACCTCGTTCTCGATCCCCTGAATAAGTGGGCCAAAGACATCTGTGATGTCGTCAATCAACGCGTACGAAATCCAGTCTGAGCTTAATATGAGATAGTCTCGTAGTTGTCGAATGCGGCGACGGACATTGGCTGGATGCGGTGTTTGCGAGAAGTGGAAACTTAGACAACCTTCACGAAAGACGACCACGTACATATTGACAGGCTCAAGGTAGTCTTCGCTATTGGGGTCCTGCTCAAAGGTGCGGTAGTTCAGGAAATAATAGTTCCTGAAGAGCTCTACTTTCTCGCGAGCTTCCTGCATCATGATGTCTTCGGCTGTTAATGCATGGATTCCGAATGCTTTGGCGATCACGCGCATTTCAGCATCTGTAGGGCAGAGTACATCCAGCCACCACGTCGGCCGTGGACCATAGCGTTTGGGTTTCGAATTTGCTATATTCCGCATCTCGGTCTCGGAACGGGAGTTGAGTGGAGATTGGAAGCCATTTTCTCGGCGGTTTTCACGAATAGGGGTGTTTGCACCTCTCACATTATTATTCTCGTTATTCAAACTCGGAGTAGAACGGCGTTGGCTGGAATTATTAGTCTGGTTGTTGCTGTTGCCGTTCTTGTTGCTGTTCGAGGGAGGCTCATGTAAGGATATCAAGTCCTCCTCATCTGAGGAGGAGTCTTCCAATTCGGGAGGATCAGGGATAAAAAGTTCTCGAAATCCTCCTCCAGGTTGAACAAGTTCGGATATGGTCTGAGCATGTATTGTGCTTTGGAAGTCTTCATTGAAGTAAGTAAACCGGTAGGGAGCATCTTCTTCCTCTCGCCGCCAGTCCACGTATTGAGGCCGTAAGCGGCCGCCAACTAGAACAGGCTCGCTGATCTTCTTCACCCGATACTCCAGGCTGCGGTCCTCCTTTTCTTCACGACTCCACTCCTCCAAGACAGAAAGATCTGGCCATTCATGCCTTCTTCGACGTCTTCTATCCCCAGTTTCCGAATCGTGAACCTGGCGTTGAAAATCTTCCGCCATTTCTGATGGGAAACACACATCCTCCTCCACAGGAAGCGCAATAGTCCGCCGCCGACGTAGGCCTTCTGGAGACAATGTGCGAGGCGAAGGAGGCGCTGAGCTTCTGGGCATGGTCGTCCCTTGGGCCCCTCCTTCCATATTAATAACTGCATCGCGAAGTAGGTCTACAGAGCTGCGGTGCGCCTCTGGGAACTCTACTCCTGTGACCATGGCATCGTCATAGCCAATATCCGTGACGCCTGCTTTCGGGCTCCCGGGAACGGATGGGGGGTTGTTGACATCGTATTCTTGAGATGCGGTAGTATCTTGCGATAATTTGCGATGTTTCGCAGAGCCAGTGTAGGGCGAGGAGCGTGTGTCCGTACCGTAGGCGAGCTTTCCTGGACTAGCAGATCGTAATGGTGTTAGTAGAGGTGTGCGGTCAGTCACACCTCTCTCGTTTCCCAGGGTGTTTTCTCCTTCCCTGCCTTCTGTATCGAACCGTTGTTGGGCGTATCTAAGCCCTGAACGCTGATAGCTGGGGCTCAACCCTTCCACGCTGGGGAAATATGAGCCCCCTCGACTGTAGGATTCCGGGCGGAAGGATTGACTGAGACGACTTTCACGTCGTGGCCGCATCATGGGTTGATCCCTTGGATTCCACGAATAACCATTAGGACATCTGATGTCACTTAAACCGCAATAAGACCAGGCGCTTACCGATGATCCAACAATGCCTCGCTCTCCAAGCTGGTATTACTCAGATTCCTACCTCGGTAGAATGGGACACGCTCATGTAATTCATCGGGATTTGTGCGCGCTAGTCCTCCAGGAAGTTCGGTCACGATTGGACCCGAAGCTTCAGAGGCAATGAATGATTGCCTACGATTGCGCCGTCTGCGATTGCGGTTCTTCTTCTTGGACTTTGTAGCTGTGGCGCTGCTGGGCCCCTGTTGGTCACCAGTAGCTTGGGCTGGCGTGTAAGGACTCTGGGCTTGATTTGTAGCCATTGTCGGATATTGTGATTTTAGTTAGCTATAGCATGCCAGATCGGTGACAGCGTGGCTGCCTTCGTGATAGGCCTTCAAGATCCAGGACGCTGTCCCGCTCAAGCGGCCGGGCGGCGGGCGCGCCTCTTCGGTGTTATTCCAAAGCTACGTATTGGACAAAGCCGATTGTATCGTGTCTGTATCGTGTCCAAAATCAAATGGAATGGAGAATTATGTGTTGACATGCAGGCGTCCACGCTGGCACAGCGCTGGTTCCCGCGCCAATGGTGGCGGATGACGTCGATGCACAGATGGTCTGGCGTTGCGCGATTCGACTCCACGAACGGTGCAATTCTCGTGAGTACAGTATACGAGCTTGGTAATGATGGTGATGGTGCTTGGGGAGGAAAGATGTGAGGTTTGGGCGTTGTACTGAATAAAATACTTGACTACTAGTTACTAGTACGGTACGTAGCAGGCTGCAGTCGTAGCTAAACTAATTATTTAGGCCCCGCTAGCTTCTAAGACTTCACCGAAATCGAAAATATCGATTGCTTGGGAAAGATTTGAGTTCAAATACTAATAATTTCTCTTGAATTTTTCAGATAGACATCTCTCTAGAAGGTCATGAAATTCGTCAGTCATGTCCACATACATACATACAAAACACAATTTTCCTGCATCGCCAACAAAAATCAACGGAAGCAAAAGAAAACGACTCCGTCCTCTGCGCTCAAAGTCAGAACATAAAACATGAAATAAACAATATACAAAAAGATATGCACCATCGCTCCAAGGCTCTCATCCAAGTACATGTGTAGCCGGACGCCCAAAAGGAAAATCCCCCAGAAATTAGAAGAAGAGTGACATAAATAAAACCAGTCCGTTTTTTGACAATGACGGCCCCAAGTGTGACGTTTTGGATTTGAAATTGTAGTTTGATTGGACTTTCGACGAAGCCGAAGAAAGCAAGCAGAAATAGGTATCCGAAAGTAAATTGAGCGGGATACAAGAAAAGAAGATAAAAATTTGGGAGAGAAAAGGATATCGATTTTAGATCATATTCCCCATGTCGACGGACGGAACAACGCTCGATACGGACCGATTTCCGAGAGTAGACATGCGATCGCGTTCGCGTGGCCGTTCATTATCCGGCCAGGCTACGAGCACCTGGGCTGGGCACACAACAATCTCTTCATCGCCATCTCCCAAGTCGGTACCCTTTTTCACAACAAGGGGAAATAGTACCAGGCGGACAGGCGCGCTTTGAGCCTCGAGCGCTTCATTGGAGCTGTACACCCCGCTGCGCTCATTCATCAAGGAGGCATTGAAGCTGACCTGCCGAGCTAAGTTGCCTTGGGAATCATATTCGGGCTGCAATGGCGGTAGCATCACGTACTCGGCACGTTGAGTTCTCATCTCGATAGATAGGTTGGCTGCTCGCCGAAGCACCCCTCGTAGGGATTCGAGAAGCTGGCTTTGAGCCGATTGCGGAGGGGGGAGGAGTTGAGACAGACTCTCCATGATTTCCAATGCAACAGCCTCTGTATCTTTTACACGCTGTTCCGCAAAGGATGGGCGTTTGGAGAGCAAAGTCAAAGTCAGCGCGCGCCAGTGAGCCACAGCGCGTCGGGGTCCAATTTCTGACAGCTGTTTCTCGAGCGCCTTGAGTTTCTGTCTTTGATCGCGGTCCATACCGAACAGGTATCTTGTAAAGATATACTCCCAGATCATGGCCATCACGACAGCAACAAAAACATCACGCCGACGCACCCGATCAGACAAGATTGTATCCACATCTGAGCCGTCCAATATGGCATTGTCGAATCGGTCCGCGATATTGGTATCGCGTACTTCGGCCAAGGGGCGACAACGCCGCAAGTCGGAGTGTTTGGAGAACCGTAGGACCCATTGTTGTATATGTTGACAGAGACGCTGGCATGCATTGTCAAAATAGTCTTCATCGTGGATGGAAAGGACGTTGTCTGCCGTTGCGGCAACAATTTGTTGTTGCAATTCTTGTACCGTTTGGCGAGCAGCAGCAAGCTCATCGCGCAGTCGACGAAGTTCCGCGTCCTTCTCTGCCAGCGCAGCACCGATCTGATCCCGCACAATGCCCTCCATACCCGTGGCAAGTTCGACCTGTCGTGTGCGGAGAGCATCCACTTCTCGGGCGTGCGATGCAGTCAATTCGGCGTGGGTGGCATTCAACGTTTCGTTCTCTTGTGTTAGCTTTTGCACTTCGCTTTGCATCCATTCCAGCGAGCTTGTCAATCGTGCAATCTCGGCTTCTTTATCTCTCAAGTCGGCATTGCTGCTGTTAAGCGCCTGGTCGCTTTTGCGGCGAGCAACCCCCGCCCGGGATAATTTACGCTCGGCTTCGTCCTTTGCGGCAGCCAGCAAACGGTTTTCAGAAATTAACTGATCAAGCCTCAATTCGAGTTCTTGCAGATGTTGCATGCTCTGGCGACGTCTAACGCTAGGCGGTCGGGTTGGCGACCGCGGCGAGCTTGGAGTCTCGCCCCATGCCTCCTGTACGCGCAGCGAGGTTAGTCGCGGATGACTGAGCATTTGGAGAGAACAGCTGAACGCAACGAACGCATCAAAAAGCCAAAACAAAATCCAGACGCATTCGCAAAGCGAGTATATGCATATATATATATCAATCAGCGGCACTTACGTAGACATCAGTCATGCCTCGAACAGGGCGTTTGCCCTTATCGGTAACGGGGTCGTAGGTGGATGAGGAAGGAATATTCTCCAAATGTTGGCGGTCAAGGTCGTCGAGGTCGTCGTCGTGGTGCGGTGGCTGGGAACGGACCGTTGCCGAGGGAGCGGCCCACCCCGCCTCTTGGCGCCCAGCACTGTGAGTCTTAGAGTTAGCCTGCTCTGCAGCTGCTTGAAGATCACCGCTAATGCTACGATTGGCTTTTCGGAGAGGCCGCATGCTTCTGGCGCTGTTGCGACTGTCTGGCCGCTCGAGGACATACGGTGCTTCGCCTATCACAAGCCGTGGAGAGGGCGACGACAAATGGGAGCTATCGTGTTCTTTAATTGGATCAAGAGGCGTCCGAGGTGGCGAGATATCCATATGGTCAGCGTGCAGGGGATTGGGAGACTGGCTGCTTGCTCGTTTTGTCGGAGTAAGCTCATCATCCAGTTGCCAGCCGTGTGTATGGCCTGTGTGGTGGCCATGGATCGACTTTGTACGATGCAAAGAGCCGCTCGAATGCTGTAATCGAATGGCCGGTGATGAGGCTCTTCTCATAATGTCCGGAGTAGCCTCTAGCCTAGTTGACGGGGAGGAATCGAAGAGTAATGAGGAGCTCTGATGATGTTTAGAAGTCGATTCTATCTCAGGTGCGGCAAACTCGTGGCGCGAGACATGTGCTGGCCCGACTTCCGTCGCGGTCTTGAGTACCTTGTCGTGAACTTGTGCTTCAGGAGGCGGTGATTTGCGCTCTTTAAAAGTAACAGCATCACTGGCTTCCTTCTCATGTGACTTTGGGGAAGGTCGCCGAAATGTGACCCTCTCTAGGCCTGGAAAGATATTTGCAATCTTAGATGTGGTGCTTCGCCCCCTCGTAGTTTCGAAACTCATATCTGTAGTCCCCAGAGGTCCTCCGGCATCATTTTCACTTTGCTCGTAGGCACCAACTAGATTTCTTGTTCCCGTTGCCTCTCCTGTGTATTGGATTGTCGAAGATTGATCGGGCTTCGGCACGGCACTCGAAGCGAGAAAGCCTGAAGCTGCCATAGCAGCCTTTACCGCAATATCCACATCTTCGCTTTGGCTGCCGTTGGATTGAGCTTCATCGGCAACTAATTTTTCGGGTTCAAGAACCCTCGCTTCACCTGGAACTTCTTCGACATCAAAGTTACCAATCATGGATTGCGAATCATTTGTCAAGATCCGCGGATGCTCCGGTTCTGGCTCGTCCTCCTTAAGTGTCTGCTTTTCTTTACCAAGGTCCTCGTCAGAGTTGTTGACAAACTCAACAGATGGCCAGGACGGTAACTTATTTACGACAGATTCGGTTAGCCGAGATTCCATATCGTGATTTTCTTCGCGCGCCGACATCTTAATGCCAGGACTCCCCTGCGTCTGAATGGTCTCTTGTAACTTGTCGTCGTCTTGTTGAGAGGCCCTCTTGTTTTTCTTATTCTTCTTGCCCTTGTGTTTTTGGAGCGATTGCTGTGCAACTGCGATCTCGGGCCCAGGAGGATCTTCAAAGAGGGAAAAGGCAACACCAAGGTCCGCTTCCTTCTCTAATTCTCGTGCGCGTATGGCGGATTCTGCATCTTGTCTCTCCCCCTCCAAGTCGGCAATTGGTGATCCAAAATCATTGGTGGCATCGCCATCTGCCTCTGAGACATCAAAGGGATCAAGAGAAATGTGAGCCGACTCAGTCTTATCATTATCAATCACTGCTTCAATAGCAATACCACGATTAGAATCCTGTTCCTCGGTGGGGGTGGATGTCACCAAGATATCACCCGATTGATCATCAATAGCAGTAGAATCAACCTCCATCCCCTTATCTTCTTCCATACGCTTTTTGTTCTTTCTCTTTTCCTTTTTGGACAGTTTTCGTTCCACTGGCTCCTTCTGTGAAGGTGCAGACTCAGCATCGACTTCCACAACCTGCTGGGCTTTGATAGTCATAGTAGACTCATCAATATTTTTCTCTTCCTTCCCAGGTTCATGGTTAACAGAGGAAAAATCACCACTGGCAGCTGCTGTATTATCAACATTCTTCTCCTTCACAACTCCAACAATTTGTTCAGTACTGATATTTTCGACGTATTCATTTTCGGTGGAAACGGCAGTTGGCTCTTCTTCCTCGAGTCCAATAGCCTTTCTTCCTTTCTTCAGCTTCTTCTTTTCTTTTTTGGATAGTTTACGACTTGAGGCCTGGACTGCTGGCATCTCGTTACCGAGCTCTTCCTCTGGGACAGATTGATTCTGGGAAAGAGCCTCAACGATAACCAGACCCTTGGAATCATCCTCCGCTTGTAAATCCAGCGTGGCCATTGGCTCCTCTGGTCTCTGGTTCTCGTCCTCGTCCACGGAAACCTGACCGCCTTGATTCAAAGTTTCTGCAGCCCCTGCATCAACAGATTCACCAACTTCCGCAACTGACCACAGATCTGCTTCCTTCCCCTTCATTTTGCTGCTGCTTACGTCGTCGAACTTTTTCTCTGCCCCAGGGTCCCGCAGTGATTCTGAGACTGCAAGCGCCTCTTGAGTAGCCAAACTTTGTTGTGACTCTGCAACTTGTTGTTCACTAATATCTGGGGATAATTGGGGTTCGGGACCATCGTCTGCTTCGATTGGAATTCTCGTGGAACCTTCTTCTTCGGGGACCAGAGGTTTATCTGGCTCAGAAGAGACCAATTTTTTATTGTCCTTTTTATTTTTCTTGCCTTTTCCCTTGATATGTTTCGCATTTTTCGTGGGGTTCAAGTCAACATCCTTCGTCTCTTGATCAATAGCTTGCAGGTCGACAATCGATTGTTCTGGTACTTGTCCAGTCTCTTTTTCAGGGAAGGAAGGCTGATCCCCAGGAAGAGTCACAGGCTCGCCGCTCTGAGTATCATCTACGGAAGAGTGCGACTGGTCGTTATCTTCGCGGTCATCAGAAGTCGGGGAAGGAACCGGGGAGGGAGATTCTTCTGTCTGAGATTGTACCTGCGGAGACACCATGTTATCAGTCCAATCGAAATCTTTCTCTCTCTTGTCGATGTGTCTCTCGTCGGAAGACTGAAAAGTTTCTTTACCGTCGACTTCAACAGGTGTATCCTGCGGCGTTGATTCAGTTTCAAGTAACTCCCGGTTCGAATCAATGTTCTCGGTTGTGGTGAGTTGTGATATTTCTTTGATGACTTCGGTAGTATCAAGCTTCAGGCTTTCATCCAGTTTAGGCTCGTCTTCGGTGGTTGCTTGAATAATATCTTCCTCCCAGTTTACTGATTGCCGTTTGTTTTTCTTGCGCCTTTTCTTTCCAATGACTGCAACCTGATCTGACCCCGCTTCCCCCGGGTTCTGTTCATCGTCCTGAACCGTTTGTTCAGGGGATGCTAGGACGTCTACAACCCCCTCGGTTCCAGCAGAGTCTAGTCCTGATACTGACAAATCCAGCGTGCCACTGTTCTTTTCCTCCTCCTTCGCAGTTAATGCATCGAATGTTTCCGTAGCTGCAGCACTAGAAGTTTGTATCTCCGCATCCGTATCTATAGGATCTGCACTCTCAGGCTCTCGCAGTGCTACTGCATGAGTAGTAGAAAGAGGATCTTGACGTTCATTGGATAGAGCCGAAGTATCGTCCAAAATCACTGAATCGCGCTTCTTTTTCTTCGACTTCTTCTTAGACGAGCGAGATGATGGTTCCTTCTCATCCCCTATTGATTCGGTATTTCCAATTGGGCCAATCGCTACTTTCTGGTTAGCAGCCTCCATGGTCTCAGTCATTTCCCCTTCCACGGTATCTACAGGCTCATCAGAATCAGCAAGATTCGGCTCTGTAACTTCTGCGACCTTCTCCAAATCTTGCGGTTCTGTAATGACTGTAGACCTCATGGAATCTTGCACCCTAGGCTCGACGAGCTTTGGAAAGTCGATCCCCTGCGCAGACTCGGTAGATTCTGAGGATTGAAGTTCAACGAGCTTATCAGATTGTAGACTAGTAGGCCCCCTAGACTCTACCTCCACAGTCGCTAGAGATTCTCTAGATTCATTATTTTCTTCAGTCGGCTCAATTGACTCCAGTTTTTGAGATTCGTCGGACGGTTCAAATGCAGCAGACGACACTACAGGCTCGTTTGCTTTGGTATCAGGAGCAGAATTAGCATTTATGGTCGGCCATAGCAATTCTGCAGATTCGCTATGCTCTGGAATCTCTGTAGATGCGGCTTGTTCGTTAGTGACGGCGTCTTCTTGCTTTTCTGCCCCCGTCGTTTGTTCAAAATCCCGTGGCAAAGGCTGGTCATTGGATATATTTTTCTTGCCCTTCTTTTTCTTCTTTGATGAGCTGGGTTTCGACTTAGGGCCCTCCTCTTCGAGATTTTCCACCTGTTGCAATGATAACGACTCCACCCGTACAGCTTCTTGAGATTGAAAATCAGCGGAGACACCTTCTTCATCGTCTTCGTCCCTAGTTTTTGTAACCCCCTCAACCGCTGGAATAGACTCAATAGGCATGGAGATCTGAGGAGCGACAGCTGCCGCGTCATGTGTGCTTTCGTCCCGTTCAGCTTCTAGTTGAGTAGACAGGAGATCCTCTCCCTTGTCCTCCTTCTTGTTGAACTTTAGAGTCTCTTGAACTTTATTGTCCTCAGAGATATAGGCTGCTGTTAGTTCTTCCGCGGGAATTTCTCGAGTTTCAAAATCTACACTAGGGTCCTTTTCCGTTACTGCACTCTCAGCAGCGGCAGCCTCATTGTTAGACGACACCCCACCCAAAGAGAGAGATTTTGAGCCCTTTCTCTTTTTCTTCTCCTTTTTCTCCGACTTTGGCAGATCCTGGGTCCATCCATCGTCTTTTACATTGCCAGCAACCTTAGTGAACTCTCCCGCGGGAGATTCCGGAGGTGGGCGATCCGTACTATGATCATCTACCTTCACGTCCTTCTTTTCTTCATCCACATTAAGCTGTTCTGCAACTTCAGAGGCTGAGGGTTCTGCAACTTCTGTGGCATCTTTGATGAGAGGTGTATCAGTTGATTCTTCCTCCAATGGAGGAACTTTAGCTGCCTTCTTCTTTTTCTTGTCTTTCTTTCTCTTTGATTTCGATGGCTCTTGAGTCGAGCTGTTGTCTTCCCCAATATCAACGGGCTGCGTTCCTTCAACGGAAACCTCTGCAACTGTGACAGCTGGTAGCTCTTGAGATTGAGACTCTATGTCAATATCTTTCACAATGGCGGCAGTTTGTTCATCTGGATTAGGCTCTTCGGTGGGTGCCGATTCAATTTGCTCAGCTCCGTGAAAAGTAACAGTTCCAAGGTAGTTAGTATCCTCTTGTAAAGTCTTTTCAGACTGTTCTTCGGTGAGTAGAAGAGCATCCATAGCCTTTCTTGTTTTCTTGTCTTTCTTCTTCCTTGTCTTGGAAGCCTCGGCGGTCCAGCTGTTGTCCTTTGCAGTATCTATGGGCTTCGCCTCTTCTGTGGAAGCATCTGTATAAGTATTAGAGGAAGTCTCTGGGGGCTGGAGCTCTTCTACAGAGGTGTCCATTTTTTGTTCATCCAATTTAGGCTGCTCGATGGATATGGACTCCGCCTGTTCTAAATCTCCAGCAGATCTAGCTTCGGCAGGCTGAGTGGCATCGCCATGCTGAAGTTTATCGGTTGGTTCTTCTTCCAAGGCGAAAACTGGCATTGCTGATGTCTGATTTTTCTTCTCATCTTTCTCTTCTCTAGACTCCGGAATTTCTTGAGACCATGGACGACTTTCATCAACATCAACAGTCTTAGTATCCTCTGCAGGGGATTCTGAGACTTGAGAATCCGGGACATCCTCCTTGATATCTGATAGCTTCAGGCCATCTGAATTGAACTGTTCGTTTGGCATTGACCCTTCCGATTTTGGGTCTCCGTGAATTGCAATATTAACAGGCTCGGCGGAATCTTCATTGACTGCCTTTGTCGTTCCTTTGTCTGCCTTGAGTTTGCCCGTCGAATCTGTGGCCTGGAAATACTTGGTTCCGGCTTCGGTCGGTTTCTCGGCGCCTTCAGATGGAGATGATTCTAATTCTTGCGATGTGGGCTGTTCATCAAGATTCCCATTTCCTGCGCTTTGTAGCCCCGGCTGTGATAAAGTCAGATCCCTTGTTTGATCCCCTTGCTCTTCGAATTTGATATCTACAAGAGAAGGCAAACCAAGCGTATCAGTAGAAGTTGGCAATTCAACGCCTGCTTCCGTGGGCACTTGAGCCTTTGTAAGTGTGATTTCAGGATCGGCATGTGCGGACGGCTCTGGTTCTGCGGGTATTGACGTCGTTGCTTCGATTGGCAGCAAGGAAGGGTCGATAAGCGCGGTCGATTGTTGCTGAACAGCGTCGGATATGTCAGGATCTGCAGCAGTCGATTGCCCGGTCTCACCGGTTCCAGTAGTAGCCTCAGGCTCTTCGACCAAGGACATTCGTTTGTTCTTCTTGTTTTTCTTTTTCTTTGACTTCGCGGGAGTCAATGGCACGGGGTCGGGGGTTTCTTCAGGAAGGGAAGGGCCTCCTTCTTCTGCGCTTGCTAATTTCGCTACTTCATCTCGTCCGAACAGGTGCTTGTCAGATGGTGCGGCCGCTTGGTCCAGTGAGGATGTTTTCGATGAAGGGTCGGTAGAGGCGTTGGCAACTTTTGACCCTTCAGGGTTAGTGAACTCCTCGACTTGTGCCGCCGTAGATACCGATGATTCATCTGGCTGGTCTGCTTGTTTGATTACTACTGGTTTATCGCGAAACGGCTTGCTTTTCACCTCTGTTTCCGAATTGATCGCCAAAACTGGAGCTATCGGCGCCTCTTGATCCCCAGTTTCTGAAACATCTCCTGGGCCCGACAACGTATTTGATTCTGGTTCTTGGGCCGCAGGATTAATTTCTTCCATTTCCTTGGTTTGAACATCGTCGGTTAATTGGAAGACTTCAGCATTAGGAGAACTGCTGGATGATCCGAGACCAATGACTTCCTTGTTTTTCTCCACAGTAGCGGCCACGTCGGTTTGAGTAATTGGCAGTCCCAAAGATACAGGAGTCTCGGCACTTTCAGACTGGGATTGAACAGTGTCGAAAACTTCTTGAGGCACTCCGCTGAGACTTTCATCCAGAGACAATGACTTGCCCTTCTTCTTCTTTTTCTTGTTCTTGCTCTTCTTGGCTGATTGAGTAGGAGCAAGTTGTTCTTCTTCTTTGTCATTAAAGGGCTGCACCGTAGTGACTTCCGACGAATCAAGTCCCTCGTCGGCAGCAGGAGCCTCGAACTGAGGGAGATTTCGGTCCTCATTTGTTGGCCCTTCGACAGGAACATTTCGGAGAACTTCGGGTGTCTCGGGGAGATTATCATTTTCATTCTGCAAAGCTTCGGTTTTTCCATTGGGTGACTTCATTTCCAAAGCTGCTTCTTGTGCATGCGGTTCCTCAGCGGCATCCTCGAGCGACCGTTGTTGTTGTTGTTGTTGTTGTTGTTGTTGTTGTTGTTGTTCGCTGTCGACGACCCCCAATGGTGTCTGATAGTCTCGTACCGTTGTTAGAACAGCAGAGTTTTGTTCTTCTGTAAATTCAGATTCCTGAGGAGCATTTGTGAACTTTTCAGATTCCTCCTTATTGCCCCGTCCATTCTCTTCCTGTGGTACAACATACAAGCCGGACTCGTTCTCGATGTCGTCCACTTGCTCAGATTGCTTGTCCATAGGATCAACGTCTGGTAATAGCTTATCTGCCTGATCGAATGATTGAGGTTCCTCTACCGTGGAAGGACCAACGGAGTCATCAACAGGGATTGCGGGTGTGGCCACAGTGGAAACAGACTCAAACGAACTCTGCGATTTCTTCTTATTCTTGTTTTTCTTCTTCTGTGACTTAGAAGCTGTCGAAGAAAAAGATTCACCCTTGGGCTCCGCTAACACATGTGGTACCAGATCATTGGTGTCCATAACGTCTTGCTCCGCACTGGGGCTAGATTTCGTGTCAGTCTCCGCATATGCGGTGACCGTCTCTGCCTTTTCAGTTGACTTAGGTTGTTCTGCCTCACAAATGACGTCTTCGCGAATTTCCTCTGTCTCATCAAAGAGAGCATGATCACTTCGGACTTGGGAAACATCTTTGATCTGTTCGAGTTCTGGAGATGCTTTTGCTTCTATGGATTTCTGATCCTTGTTCTCATTGATTGGCTCTGTAGGCTCGGCCCGTTCCGCTGCCGCCTCGGCATTTGCAAGTGGCTCTAATCCAATGGCAGGAACAGTAGCAGTTTGTTCCTCGAGACTATTGTCCATACTGGCTAACCCAAGGTCTTTGCTCTTCTTCTTTTTCCTGTCCTTTCTTTTCTGCTTCTTAGAAGAAGAGGTGGCGGCTTGCCTCGAGACATCTTCTGTTGTCTCTTCAGCGGCGACATTCGGCTCTTCCACAACAGGTTCTTCTGCCAACGCGGCAATCTCTTCTACCGTCTCCTTTGTTGAATTGCCTTCAGGTTGACCTTCATCTTTAGAAGAACCGAGTTGGGTGGATTCCACATCAGAAAGGGCCGATTTACCAACGGCAGCTGCGACCGCGGCATCAACAATTCCCGCAAAAGTTTCGCCAGATGAATGCATTTGATGCTGGACGTCCGACACATCAATCTTGATTTCGGTAGGAGGAGGATAATGACTAGATGTAGTCGCAGTAAGCCCCGAGTCAACAACATCTCTGGGGTTTCCAGTAATTTCTCCATGAGAAATGCTTGAGGCTCGTTCTTGTTGTTGGAAATGTTCGGTCGAACCACGCTCAGAAATCTCATCACCGTCGCCCTTCAGCGGCAATTCGGGATCCAGATGTTCAGTCCTGGGCACTGCGCGATTACTAGAGCCCTCTGTCTCCTTATCATGACTATCAACATGGGCGGATACTGCGGCGTCGACAACAGAGGCAAACCCGGCGCCTGCTAAAAATGAGGTCATTCCAGTAGATATTGGTTCTCCAAGCAGCGGTTTTGTATCCACAGGCACCCGTTCAACCACATTCTCTGATTCTTTCTCTCCAACATCGGATCCTGCAGCGGACGGTAGTTGTTCCATAGATTCGGGAGGCTCCGGTATTTGCCGGTCATAATAAACGCCCGGGTCTTGAAGTAATTCGGATGGAGAGTGAAATTCATACTTGGGTTTTTCTTTCCTTATAGCTGGAGGATCAAACTGCTTGTTGTTGTATGTTTCTGCGGTAGGCGTAGCTTGCTGGGAATTTAAAAAGTCATCCTCTTCGGCGGGCAATTGGTCTGTAAAGATGCGAAGGTCCACCGGTCTTCGGCCCAAGTTGTATAAAGGCCCACTGCCAATGTCAAAATCGGCTACAGCATTCTCATCGTAGGCTTCGCGTAAGTCCTCCACGGATGGGACGCGAGATGAAGTCTTGCTGGAAGGTAAAGACGGAAGAGGGCCTTCTGGCTCCGCATCGAATTTCGCAGAGCTATGACGCTCCACAAGCCAGAGTGGACGTATCTCGCGGACATTTTTGAATTCGATGGAGTTTGGGCGACGGTGGCCATGTCTTGGTGAGTTAGGAGACTGGGAAGGTGAACTGATGGATACGCGCTTGGTCCCGCTAGGAGAAGTAGGTGGCTTCCGGAAATGCAACGGGACTGCTGTAGGTGAATCGCTAGTTCGCAACACTGAAAGACGTCTGGGCTTCGACACTGTTTCTTCAACGAGCCGAGGAGAAGATGGTCGGCTTCGAGATCTTGGGGCTAGTTCAAACGTCTTTTCAGCTACTGAAGGTGACACTGAACGGCTCCTAAGACGCTGCTGCACTTGCTGCAGCTCGTTCTCAACACCCTCGCGGGATAAAGCAGTTGGCATCAGGGCTTCCTTAATAGCGAGCCCCGAAGCACCGTCATTGTCGCTATTTGAGCCTCTAAAGCTAGTATCTAGGTGTGGCATTTCGGGGCGCATTTCTAAAAAAGACTGGATTTCATCGTCATTATCGTCGGCACATTCGGCAGCATCATATCGTTCCTATATGGCGAAAAAGCAGACAAAACTTAGCAAAATGCTCATTACAGCAAAAATAACGCACCAAAGAATTTCAGAAGCATATAATGGCAAACAAGTAACGAATTGTACAGTCATATTTCCTTTAGAAATATCAACTTCGCATGAGAGAAAAGGGACTAGTAATCTACCTTCTCCGATGCACCATGATCCATACCAACGATCTCTTCATATTTGTCTCGCCGCCTCTGTTCCCTTCTCCGTCTTCGAGATCCTTGACTATCGCCATCTTCATCGTCATCATACTTCTTGTCAAGCTGAGAGAGGTCCACCATAGATTGTGCGGTTTCGCTAGACACTTCAAACTCTCCAAGTCCATCACCAGTCGATGTTCTACCTCCTGAAGACCTCTTTTTGCGCCTACGCTCAGATTTTCCGTCCTCGGCACCGGCCTCTGACCGTGTTTCACGTTTCCCCGAAGATGAGGAGCGCTCTGAACCGGTTTTTGAGCTGAATAAGTTGCCGAGGAATCCACCAGGTCTCTTATCTTGACTTTCCTGTTGGTCTTTAGATGCAGACTCACTGGCACGACGTTTTTCACGAGTTTCGTCTAATTCTGCTGGTGAGGATGCCACCGATGCAGAGTCATCAAATGTACCACTATGGTGCTTATGTCGGCGCCTTCTTCGCTTCTCTGAGTCATCGTCTGCGCCAGGAAGCGATCGGTTCTCGTTGAAATCCGCTTCATCGTTCTTAAATCTGGAAGAAGACCTGCGCGATCGATATTCTTCCATCTCGTCCGCTCCAGGGGCGGAGGCAGCAACTGACCGTGCATCATCTAACAATTCGGTGCTAGCACGTTTTGTCCTTCGGTTACGTCTCTCTTTGTATTGCTCTTCAATCCAGTCCTCTCTCGCAAAGTCCGACTTAACGTCCTTCGAACCAGAGTCAAAGCTAGCGTCATCGCCGCTCAACGCTTTGTCTTGGTATTGTTTACTATCGGAATATTCACTGGAGACGGACTGTCGTGAGAAATCCTCTGACTCAATGTCGATACCGTCATGTGCTCTCGAGCTTCGTTTCGATTTCTTCGACGTTCTGCTGTCGGTTCTTGTCTGGGAGGATGTTACATGCTGAGATTCATCATTGAAATCTTCTTCACTTAGAGCATCCTCTAAAGATTTCGCAATCACAACAGAACTAGACTGAGGGTCATCGGATATATGGGCGTCCGGCAGCTGCTGCCGATATGTGATCCTCTCTTCAGTCGCCACATTTTCCCCTGGCACTTCCGTTGCTTCTTGGGGGCGATTAGAAGATTCCACTTCATGGGTATCCTTGTCAGCTATCAACCGCCGCGTTGCTCGGGATGAGTCACCGAGGATGACATCGCCAAAATCCTCCACGCTTTCAACCGCAGGAGCACGGTAAGTATCTTTAGGACTAGTTTCGACCAATTCGTCTTTCCGATAAAATGTCTCATTCTCAGTCACAACGGTAGGATCAAATCCGGCAATTTCGGCGCCCGCCGCCAAGGTAGCAGTGAATGCGACATCGTCATCATCAAAACTTCCCGGCATAGATTGTGAAGTGGTATGGCCCGAATCGTCCTGACGATCTTCATGAGGTAAGGCCACATCTTCAATGGGTACCTCTATGTTTGTGTCCTCACGGTGACTGTCAGGTAGTGATATCTCTTCGTACCGGGCTTTCTCACCGAAAAGCTCTTCTTTATCGGAAAGGGGAGTATCAACTTCATACTCGTGGGTTTGGTGTTCACCCCATGAAACACGAGATCCTGTGGTTGAACGGCTGGGTTTCTGTTCGACCTCATCTCGCGGGGCTTGACTTTCAAGGGGTTCCGGTGTAGGAACAGGAGAATGAATATCTCTAATAGAACCGTCGTGGCTAGCTGGAGGAGTTGGTTGGATTATATTGATGGCCAAAGGAGGCCACGAAGAGTTTGTCTTTTCAGTATCGCTTCCAATGTACGGTTCGGCAGTACGTGAGACCTGCCCAGAAGCCGATTCCTTACCGACGATGTCCGGAGACGGTGCATCATGATCCTTGTGGTGCCTTAATTCTTCCGGAAGGAAGAATTCTTGATAACTGTCGTAAACAGGGCTTGTGTTTGCATCTTGTGCAATTCGTGAAGCTGCAATCTTAGCTATACGTCTTCTTTTCTCATCTTCGTCTATAGTCTGTTGGGTGTCGTCCTGGCGAGATATCTCAGTCACTTCTGGTTGGATTTCAGAAGCACGGCGCCGTTGGGATCGTCGTTCTTTTCTGCGCTCTTCGAAACGACTTTGGTCTGTGTCTCCAAATGACTTTTCAGCAACAATGCCAGCTACGACAGCGGAGCCAGCGCCGACGACGATCGGTGTAACCCACGAAGATGACTCTGGCTCTCTTCGACGATCTGCCTTCGGTAGTACATCTCGAATCTTTTCCATACTCTCATCTTCCGAGTCCTTACGCCGTGTTTTGCGTTGAGTTTCGTAAGCTGCCTCCGCTTCCACACGGCCACGACGCTCTTGTCGTCTTCTCTCCTTGCGCTCAGAGAGGCGGTCTAATTCGTCTGCTTCCTCCCGCAAGACGGCGAACTCATCCCGCCTGCGATTTTGACGCTGTCTATTACGGCGGTCGACCTCTTGCTGCCTATCAGCTTGCTCTTCTGTGAGGTCGAATGAAACGGTTGGGGAGTCTTTCACGGTTGATCTTCGTTTGAGTATCCCTGGGGATGGTCCACCATCCAGAGGTACCAGAGGTAACACAGGAGAGGAATTACTGCGACGGGGCCGTGAAATCTCCCTGGCAAATGACTGTTCGGGGCGCACACGTATAGGCATATCCGTAAGTACCGGGGCTGTCGCAGCAGGATAGTAGACTGATTGAGAAACGGGTGTAAAAGGTTGGGGCTGTTGAAGGGGAATAGGCCCCGGTCTTACGAGGGCAGGCTGGGCATCTGGAGACGAAGATGTCGACATTCGCACAACGTCGAACCGCGACGGGTCATTTGTTGGCACTGGATATACTTGCTGGAGGCTACCCTTACTACTGCCAGATCCATCATTGCTACCATATTCAGCAGAGTGAGGAATATTCTCATTCGTCAGAGGTGCCGCGGACGCTTGGTTCCACTGCCTCCGCTCCTTGTCTTGTTGTTTGCGAGAGTTCCAAGGCCAAAAGGACGACCCAGAATCCACAGATCCTTGGCGTATAAATTGTGGACTGATCCCATACGCCAGATTTTCGGACACCGTGGAATCTGAAGAGTCTGCGTCTTCCCATTCATCATCTTCCATTTTCGTACGATTAGAAGGGCTTGGTCGAACAAGATCTCGAGGAGTAACTTCCTTGCGCGAAGAAGAACGCGCGAGTTGCGTGGCTGCGACTCCCAGGCCTAATATCTCAGCATCGATATTTCGCCTCTTGGTTGACCTGCTAGACCCACTAGATCTTCCACTAACTGTCGAACCATAAAGGTCTGACCCTCCAAAGGCTAAGTCAAAGTCACCGGAAGATGAAGACGAATTCCAGAGAGAAAAAAATCCTCTTTTCTTCTTCGAGTGTTTCTTTCGACGGTTAGCCGACGGAGCAGTAAAAAAGGACCTGAACCCTTCGGGGCTAGATCTCCCTCGCCTGCGCTCTCGCTCGGCATAGAAGCTCCCTGATGAATCAGATGTGCGTCTTCGAGTGCGCGTGGGGGATCTACTCCGACTTCTTTTCCGCCCAGAGGATTGAGCTGCTGCTGCAGATAGTGCTGAACCAACTGCCGCACCAATAGCTGCTTCTTTTAGACTGGAGCCCCCTCGGCGATCTCTCGACCGCGATCGTGATGTAGAACGAGACGGGCGACGAGAATACCGGTATGATTTGGAGTCTTGAATCACCGAAACCTTGTCATCACTCATCGACTTCCTCGAGACCGCCCCTCGTGACGTCGAACTGCCTTTTACTGATGATATGTTACTACCTTCATCATAGGTGGTATGGCGCGAATAATCAGCGCGGTCTCCAGACTTGACACTATATGTCTCCTCAAAGTCTTTACCATTGAATAGAGACTTGGCCACGTAACCTGCGAGTCCGCCAGTAAGGCCGCTCGCCAGCCACGAACTGCCTTTGGATTTCTTACGGCGGGACTCATCCTCAGATGAAGTGTAACGCGTCAACTTGTCAACACGGCTACTACTACCGTATCTTTCAACAACGGGTGAGCGCCTTCGCTGACGGTAATTATGCTTTCGAGGTGCGTCTTTAGACGTAGTGCCAGGCTCGAAGCAATATCTGCAGACTCCGATAGCCTGAGTATAATCCTCAAACTTCCCGACTCCTTCTGGATCTCTCCAGAAGTCAATAAATGCGGAAAATGGGCTATGGTGTCGCTGGTGATAGGCGAGCGTGCCGGGCTGCAACCCCCCAGAAGAATATGAAGGAGGCCTGAGTGGGGGCGGATTAGCATATCCAGATTCCATGTAAGGGCCGACATTGCCTTCGGGAGAGGGGTTGACGTTCCCATTTTGAGGCGGTATTCCTATGCCATAGGAGTCGCCATGGTGGGCAAGCTGTGTTGTATGCTGGGCATATGAATTTGATTGATCATGATGATTGATCATGTAGGCTGCCGCTGCACCTGCCGCTGCACCACCTAAAGCCAAGCCAACACCGTGGTTTGAAGATGCACCACTTTGTGAGGACAGAGGTCCAGCGATGCCGACAGCGGGTGGTCGCGACGGACCACCTGACGTAGCAGGATAGTTGGAGCTGGCTTGATTAAACAATTCTGAGCCAATGCCATATGTCGCCGATTCCCCGGTAACGGAAGCCCCCGAAGTTGGCTGTGGGGGTCTGGATGACGGCTTCGTTGGCTTTCCTGGTCTAGGTGGCCTCACAGTCGTGGTGGGGGTAGACGATGATACAGCGGAATCACCACCAGCATAGTACTCGGCGGCGGCGCCAACTTGGCCAAGACTACTCGGCTCTGGAGGAGGATTTGCCATAGGAGACGCTGGTTGCAGGTGAGGCTGGGCACCGACAATAATGTCTGGAGCATGGGGACGCACTCCGGGCTGGTGAGCAACTGATTGGCCCTGATCGCCATAATAATCAGCAGCATGACCTGCGGGATTTGGTGGCATGTAAGGCTGCGAGGTAGCGTCTGGGAGCTGTCCTGGAAACTGTTGCGAGACATGGGAATCTAATGGAGGACGGAAGGGAACAGAGTTGACCTGCGTGTCATATTGCGTGGGATTCCCAATGTCCGCGGCGAATTGCGCGGGAGAGTTTCCAACCGGCACAGGAGCGTATCTCGAGGACGATGACAAGACATTATCTCCTGAGCGAGTACGAGTGGGCGCGCGCTCTGCTTCCCTGTCGGAGTCTCTTCTTTCTTGCTTCTTGGAATTGCGGTCAGTGGTACTCCGACTTGTCCGTGGCAGGTCATCGTTGTGATCAATGTAGCGAGGAATACGCTCAATTATTAGAGGTTCTTCCGTATATGACTGCGGTTCAGCAGTAACGTAGGTGGTGCTCGAATCACCGGTCTCGCTTCGAGTTGCGCTGAGATCTCCCAGGCCGCGGTCCCGATCACGGTCGTCACCCCGTGCAGACCTACGACTCGAAGACACAGACACATTTGAAGCAGAAGAACGTTTTGAGTGACGGCGGGACGATGTGCGCGAGTCGTCGCCGCCTGTGGTAGATTTGCGACGAGACGAGCGAGAGCTCGCATCGTCGCGGGCGCCGCCTCCCATAAGAGCCCTGAACATGGCGGCAGAGGGGGGGCGTATTTACTAATTCATGTGATGCTGATTGATAGGGGAATAAAATACTAGAGATAAAAACGTGCGGGGAGGAAAAGGAGAAGAAGGAAAGGAATGGAGGGGGAGGAATGGGAGGTGAGGTGCGAGGTGTGAGGTGTGAAGTGTGAGGTTTGAGGTGCGAGTTGGAGCAGGGGAAAAAATGAAGCACGAGCGAGGCTGGGGAAGGTGGCGGGTGCGTGCGTAGAAGGTAGGAGCGCTGCAGTACGGCCAAGCCAAACACTCTGCTTGAATTTGGTGCTGGCAGTTTCGGCGGCGGTGCTGTTGTAGTTGTTGCTGTAGCTGTGGCTGTTGCTGTTGCTGTTGTTTTGATGGAGTAGCAACGTTGTTGTTGGTGTTGTTGGTGTTGTTGTGGAGGTAAACAAGCTGAACCGTGGTTGACGATGGAGTCAGTTCGAGGCTAACTTAGTTACCCAGGTACTCCGTAGCCTCGTCCCATAATTCTCCCGAGCTAACTAACTCACTTCGACGGCATAGTCGCATAAAAACTGATGTACGGATACTCCGTAAAAATTGCCGTGTTGACATAGTAGTTATGTGACTATGTACCTCTAGGTAAGTCGTGGCTGGCTAGAAGTGCATACAACTGGCAACAGCTGATTCGTTGACTGCCTAGATAAGGTGCCTACGTATGTATACCTAGGTATTCACGGGCTTCATGTTAATTCCATAACATGCCAGGTACCGAGCTAGGTAATCTAGGATGATTACATATTATTATTCAGCCATGGTGCCCCTCTATGCAGTACAGTAGGTAGAATAATATCTTGACAGCCCCGGCAAATCCACAGCATCAAAACCAGCATCAGAAAAGAGCCTTGGCCTGAGGTCGTTCATCTCGAAATCATCGAGCGTCTGGCCTACCCAGCACACCTCGCCTTAGCATATACAAACAGTTACCCAGGTACTTCAGACAGGTTCCAAGGTTGTTTCCCGTCAATCACCGAGCACGAAAGAAGCGAAGCTGGATTTTCTCTGTGCGGCCGAAACGTGCCCAGTCTATGTGCGCATCCTACTTAATACGGTCTCGACACGAAACAACTCAATATAACTAGATAGTTACATCAACGTTGACTATTACCTAATGCCTCAAGTTCCGACCAGTTCCTACCTAGGTATTGGTAACTAGCGGGTTTGTCGTCTGCTAATGCCGTAAATTCTGGGACGGCTGCTCATACACTTGGCGATTACTGCAGCATTTCCATTGTCTCTGCAGTGGGCAAGAATGCGACATCTCCGACAATATCGGCTCCATTGGCTAGGTGCTTGAGTATAACTTAAGTGGTTTCAGCCTGTCCTAGTTGGGTACCTAGGTAGTATGGAAAAAGCACAGAACCGCGACGCAATACCTAGTTAACTGCAAAGATGTTCGGAAATTCACTTCTCCTCCCGCTGTACCCAAGGGTGCTTTGTCTTGGGTGTCTTTGTGGTCTTGCCCATCCAGTCCCGAAAACCAGTCTGCCACCATAGAGGCGTCGATCTGAGATTGGACGTGAACCAATTCCCAGTGACGCCGACACCAACATAGCCACTCTCCCCCTTCAGGATCTGATCGATCATCGCCTCTGCGACAGTCGCCGGCTCCAGCAGCGGACTCAAAAAGCTATCCGCGGGAACCAGGTCCCTCGTTACAAAGGTCTTTGCAAACGCCGGCGTAACCAGCACAGTCCGCACACGAGGCGCGTTATATCGTATAGCCAACTCCGAGGTCAGCCCTTCGTGGAGCGCAATGGTAGCAGCCTTTGTGGCACAATACACTGTCATGCCGGGCGTCGTACAATTCCCGCCTTGTGAAGAGACCGTCACGACCATTCCGTGGTTGCGCGCTACCATGGAAGGTAAGAACTCATTGAGCAGCTTATACTGCGACACCGCATTGACCTCAAACATCTTTCCGATTTCCCTTTCCGTATTCTCCAGCAGTGGACGAGCATAGACAACGCCGGCGTTATTGATCAAGACAGTTGGATCGCCGCCAAACGAAGCACGAATTTCAGCAGCCGCTGCCGCAATAGCGTCAGCGCTGGTTATATCACAATGGAAAAACCTCACGACACTGTCACCATCGTACTCGTAATCCGGAGGCGAGACATCCAAAACAGCAATCCTAACGCTCTTCGCTCTCTCGGCCAGCATCAAAACAGTTTCCTTCCCAAATCCATGACTCCCACCCGTCACAACAACAATCTCGTTTGGCCAGTCATATTTGTCTTTGACGTGCCGATTAAGCACACGCCGGCCAAGCCAGGAATTGACGCTGCCCACGAGACCCAGCGCAAGCGCAATGCGTAGATAGGACAGGGCCGAGGCGCGTTTGTGCAGTGGCAGGTAGGAAGAGACAATAGAGTTATTCAGAAACTGTGGTACATACTGCAGTACGAGCACGGCCGTGAGTGTCTTGAAGGGGTCGAAGACGGTATTGCGCAGGACGGAGACAAGGACATCGGCCGTGAAGCCTGCAATGGATTCATATCTCAGCCCAGGCCTGGGGGGACGAGTATGAATGTATAAAAAATTAGGTATCCCTTGTTTATCTTACCTTCTCTGGGCAAAATGCGATTCACCATGATGCGTGCACGTATATGGATGCTTCTACTCCGTTGTTGTGTAGTATGTATGTCTAAAGAAACAAAGACAATCCGCATAATTGTGCGATGACCACGCCTTATATACCTGCTATTTATATAAATATACCGAGGTAGGTACTCTGTACTCTGCACGACCTCTTAAAATTTTACCTCCAACCGTTCTGGGAGGGGGCACCACTCAACCCAGCCAGCCATGCATCACAACGCACAAAACGAGTCACTTATGCCGAACAAAAGATCCAATCAAAATCGAAGCCAACATCGCAAGCACATAAGTTCTTGAAAAGCACGATGATATCTAATTCTAGGCAAGCACATACTAATAATCAATTATCGTCATAATGCATTGTGTGTGTAATGTGTGTGCTCATTCAGACCTTTGTTCATAGCTCCAGCTCATTAACACGAGAAGGACAATATGCCAAGGCCCGATATGGAGCACGACTGAAGATATGGCGTCGGCCATCGTGCCTCGTGGTCAACCAAGCCATCAAAATGATCAAATATAGTTAGTTACGCAAGGCGATTATTAGTGGCTGGCTGACACTCTAGTGCCCCCGCCAGTTTGTGAGGAAGAAAGGTTAAGAAAAAGAAATACTAGAAGGCTGAAGCCAGAGGCTGTCAGCGTCGCCTGCGCAATTAATATCTCTAGCACCTTGAGTAGAGGTGTGTGTGCACTGCGTATCGAAGATTGATGTGTATCATGCATAACTGCTTGTATCAAGTAAAAATCGACCAAACTAACCACACCAAAGCAAACATCCGGTGTTTCGAAGCTCAGAAATAGATGACAAAAAAAAGACAACAATGCAATCGCATATAAAAAAAGAGAGATAGATGAATAAACCAAAAACACTCGCTGACTGATGCCACGAAAAAAGCCACCGAAAACTGCATTACGTATGTATATGCAGACTGCAAAAATGACATTTTGACCTCCCTTTATTTCCCATCCCACTAACAATGAATTGTGATGGTAGTATGATATGATAATCAAGTAACAGTGCCGATGAAAATCAAAAAGCCTTCGTGGTATCATATTTAAGCGCTGTCTCCTCTTCTCCAGGATGAAGAGAAGACAAATACAAAAAAAAAGTTGTCCGCCCTCGCCAAAGTGAAATGACAGCGAACACAATGTATAGAACAGAACGAAGATTGATAAAGGCGTCTTTATGTATAATTCCTGTGACAAGGCATAGAGATAGAGATTAGGTATTCACACTACCAAATGACTCCGTTGTGAAGCTCGTCTGTGGTGATTGCTTGAAAATCTTATAATAGATTCCGGACAGAATCTGCGCGTCGGCCCTCAAAGTCGGCGAAATGTCTTTGCTCTGCGCGAGGAATCTAATAGTGCGCTTCAGGAGCTGTTCGAGTTCCTTGCGTTCGACTAGTTGTCGAAGACCGGACATATATGTAGCAGATAATACGAGCATATTCCCAAATTGACTATGTCTCTTAGACTTGCCTGCTAACCGAATGAATATTGGGGAGGTGGAAGACTTACGCGTGAGCTGTTCCGAATATATTAGTTATAATCGGCCGTCCCTCTATTCCGTCGAACGCTATCGTGCTTTGCACGGCAGCCCTTATGCAATGATGGCATGCTTGCTGGATTTGCGTGGGAAGACTGTCGAATTTGATCGTCGGGTAGATGTTAGCCTCATCCTCCATACGATCAGAAATTCCAGGCTCGCTCGCCCAACGCGCCATACTAGGCGCTTGGTGACCCTGCGACTTCAACGACGAGACCGGATGTTTAGGTTCTGATTGTTCTGAAAAGCTACGGGTTTCGGTGGAAGCTGAATGCTCTACATCGGGAGGAGGGGGTAGTTGATGTAAAGCGTAGTGCAAGAGCGGGCGATAGATAACATATCGAGCACCGTAATATTTCGCACGCAAGCGAGCAGCGTTTATATCTGACGCGGGCGGTTCTGTTTCGTTCCATTGCATAATTTCGGGCAGGCTGCTTTTCCATGCATCAAGGTTCACTCCAAGTACTTGTAGGACCTGATAAGGAATATTTGGTCTCTTATCAGAATCCTGCTTTTCCTCTCCTTGGTCTTCAAATTCTCTATGAACCGATTTGTCTGACTTCTCTTCTGCACTGCTGTTAGTATGTAATTGAAAACTAAGAGATGTGGTAGAGCGGGTCTAACTTCTTCTGTCCACCTTGTATAGATCCTTGATCACCCGGTTTAAAAGCTTGCGGAGATGGATTTGTGCTGAATAGTAAAACATCATCTTCGTTGGGGGTGCAGTAATATCACTCGACAGTTTAAGCGTAAATATGCCTTTAGGAGGCGTCATCCGCGACTCAGACCTAGTTATACCACTAGCAGCAAGATCCAATTCGGCCAACAGATCACTAGTATTTCATCAGTTCCGCACAATCGACTGGGTTATACCAAGACTCACCTTTCGTGTTGCAGACATGTCCAAAATGCAAATTCATACATCTCTTTCAAAGGTCCATCTTTCATGGTAGTATAATCTTTTCTAAAAAATGTGTCAATACGTTCTCAGAATTAATTCCCGACAAAATTGAACTCACGTTCGAACTAGAAATTGACACGCTCTAGCAGCTTGGAAAATCCAGCCATGGCTCTGGAATGGATGCGCTAGCTGACCGGCATAAAGGCTTGCTAGAATAGCCGCTTGCACATAAGGCAATTCAATCCCACCCTGCAAGTCTCCCAGAATGCCTGCAGCATAGGCATAGTAGGCCAGACCCGGAATTACATCCACATTTCTAGGGTGAGAATCATTAGAATAGTTATTTTGTGCCAATTTAGAGGCCGGCCTCGGAGTCGGAATCTTCCAATCTAACGCCGGATCAGGAGATGCAACGCTGGGAGATTGGAAAGCCTGGCCAATCGCAGCGGATGTTGGTGACGGGGACAGAATGTCGTTAAAAACGGCTTGCGCTTCCGGTGACACGGCAAATGCTTCTGGTCGAGATTTGTCACTGGGATCCGGCGCAAATCCTGGTATAGGACCCTTATATTCACAAATTGCGCCGAGGGCGAGCACCATTAAAATGATTGCATTGTCTATTGAGCGTTCAATTCTGTGAGGCGGCGGATTTTCGGAGATGATGCTAGGAGAGCGGGACATATCGTGCGGGCCTATATTATTACTAGCAGTACTATGCATTGTCTCGGCAGAGCGTTTTCGTTTGATGCCACGCGCTTCGCCCGGATTGACAATATTCTTTCTTCCATACTGTTTAATAAACAATTCCACTTTTCTCTCCAAGATGTCGGCATCAATAAACGGGTGAAGAATATATATATGAGTCAAAAAGCTTTGATGAAGGCGCCGAACAACGTCAGGTGAAGTGTTCAAATACCCATTTTGATCAAGACCACCGGGGCGTTCTTCCGGATGACCAGCATTGGGGTTAATTGGTAAGCCATAGCCCCAACTGGGGGAGCCAGCCTGTGCATACTCTTCGTCATAGCGAGGGCTCGCCGACGATGCTGTTGTTGCGGGGCTATCGGCGCGAGAGGGAAGAGCTCGATCTCGTTGATAGTAGTACTTGGAATCGTGATCGTGGCCTTCGCCACACCCATAAATACGAATCAATCCCCTTCTTCTCTCGTTGGTCAAAACGTAGTCTTCGTCAATACGACGGTCCAACAGTCGATTAATTGAAGGCCACGACAGAAGCTTGTGAGCAGCTGTAGTGTGTTCTATTGGAATTGATAGCTCCCCTTCCTCGTCGGCGTTAATTTCACCTTGCATAGGCACTTGAGCGGCGTCTTCTTGCTTGAGCGGTTGAGTATATCTGTCCAGAGTCGGCAGAGCCTCGGCTTTCTCTTTTAGCAGTGAACCTTCGCTGGCATTCTGGGCTTCGGGTCTTGATGCAGAGAAGAGAGACTTTCTCAGTTCCGAAGTAACATTATTTTCTGGAATGGGAATTGTGGAAGATTTCTTATCGGGAAGAGCGCGTCCTTGTTCCGAAAAATATTCGAACAGCTTATCCACGCGAGAGTCAGTCGCTGCAATTTTGTCCACAATAACATCCAACAACTGCTTCATCACCTCCTCCTTTCGTTCTATGCGATCTAGAATTATTTGGGTAGTTTTTTCTTGCCTGCGGGTTGTTAGCACAGACAAAGTCTTTGATATCAGCTCAACTTACTTATGAGGGGGAACTTCTTTATAGACGCATGCCAGATTGTTATCCTTGCAATTACTGCAGGCCGGACGGCCCTCGTCGCATTTAGCTTTACGTGTACGGCATTGGTCGCATGCCTGTATTCAGTCCATTAGGGTCTAACCACTCCCTCACAGTACAGAGTTTAAGGCCGGGGAGGGAACATACTTGCTGAGCTCTGGCAGCTTTGCGCTGACGCCCATAAGGGTAATTTCCACCCTCAAAAGCGGCACTCGGGGGCGGCTGACCATGGTAAGAGGGAGGAACATTTTGGAGGTACCCAGGCGGAGGAGGACCCGAGAGGTCGCCATTGGCGGTTCCTGGGACTGGGGACTCAGGAGGCCCGGTATAAGGGATGCGCGGTGTCCTGTAATCAGAAGGCGGCGCGGAATGCGGGGTAGCTTCTGGTTGTGCACCATTCATGGGTCTGTAAGGGCCGCGGGGGGAATGGTCGTCAGGTACTGCTGGATGGGAGGGCGCAGGAGCCGGTAGACTGTTCGGACGGTGGTATGGATCTCCCGGTGGTAGTTGTGGTAGTTCCCGACTCTGCGGCGGTGGCGGATGCGGCGCCGTAGGGTAAGGGATATGGGTAGAAGGGTGAGGAGGAGGCTGCGACTGGGGCGGTGGATTGGTAGCACTCGAATTGCGCCGTTCGACAGCAGTTTCGTAGTGCGGTGGGGGGTATGGTTGTGGTCTCCAGGGCTGCTCGTAGTGAGGAATTGGCACTGGTAAGCCATGAGGATGGCCGTCTCGAGGAGGGGGTGGAATTCGATGAGGCCCAGGATGGGGAGGACCGTGGAGGGCGGGTGGCAGATGGTTGAAAGGATGCATCATGCCTCCATAGGGAGGAACTGGAAGAGTCTTTGATTTGTTGTCCATGGGAACGGGAGCCTCCATTGTTAGCGCAATGGATGATGTGTCACGGCGATCATGGCCATGTGCTTGAGCCTCAGGCGTCAAAAATTCCTTTTTCTTCCCTTTCTTACAGAGTAGAAATCTGTCCTGTAGACGGGTTTTTGTTATATCCGCGACATGTCTGGCGCGAAGGATCAGTTGATTTTATGAGCGCGCGGACCTGTGGAGTGTAGAGGGCTGTACAAAAAGAGACCGGTGAGCGAATCAACTACATTGGGAATCTGTTAATTCCTTCTTGTTCGTGTTCTGACGTCCGGCAGCAGTAGCAAGCAAACAGCAACAGAAGCAGTAGCAGTAGCAAACGGCAAACAAGCAGAATAGTGGGATTGTGTCGTCCTTACTGGCCAATGTCCGGGTCAAAGCAAGCAGTTCTTTGCAGCTCGTGGCGACTGAGCGGGCAAAGAAAAAGAAAAGGCAGATGGTAATGGTAGGAAAAAGAAACGAGGAAAACGAGAAGAAAGAAAAACAGAAGTTGGTCCGAGTCGAGGTTGAGGTTGAGGTTGAAGTGCAGGTTGAGGTTTGTCTTGTCGTCCGTTCGTTCCTTCCCAATCGTGCCTTAGCGGCGTAGCCTCAGGCAGTCCACCCGTAAAAGCCTTATGCCGGTAACTAGTAGTAGATACCAGAAAACAATAATTTATACGTCCTGTTCGATCAGCCGAGAAAGATCTCTCTGTGTAGTACGATGTAGTATGTCGTAGTAATGTACTGTCCCGTGGGCATGGACCGAGCGACGTGAAACAATCGAATGAGAGGAAAAGTTGAGCTGGTCAAGACTCAAAAGTGATCCGTACGCTTGTGGAGAAGCAGCACTCGTAACTTACCTGGGCACGTATTCGTATTCCGTTGTTAGTTAACTAGGTAATTACAAGTACAGACTAGTAGTCACTACGTTATCTGTCAGGTCGTTAGAGAACAAACGTAGTATAACTATACTATATGTATATGTATATCATCGCTCTGTTGCGGCCCTGACAAACAGTAGAAGATGAGGTTAACCAGGGGATGCCTGCTAGGCTCAAGCAAATATGCAGCCTAACCAATCCCTACAAGAAGAGTCTGGCGGGTCATGTCAATCTTAGTTTTTTAGTCCTAACTTCTAACCCGCCACCGGCAGTGATAAAACAAGACGACCCGACCAACCGAGTGGCCACTCGACTAGCATAACTAAATCAGATAGACTAGTTAGTTACTACGTAGTTAGTAGTTACTACTCCGTAGTCCGTACCAACTTATTCGTACTGATCAGTGATCACCAGGTAACTAGCAGCCAAGTTGGACTAACTGAATGTACCGAGCATCTGATGTGCATAGTTAACTTGGTTAAGTTAGTTCAGCTATTAGTTGGTTTAATAGTTAACCTAAGAACTTTAGAAGGCTTGTGAGCGGTGACAAATCCTGAAGCAGTACTATGTACTCCGTACGGTAAGTTATTTTAGTACCTAGGTAATATTTACCATCTAGCACGAGTCAGCCGGACAAAGACGGGTCGGTTACATACCTACACGCGTAGTCACACTTCGGGAAGACACATGAATGTGCTATATACGCAGTACTGGGTGGTTATATAGTATAGTTATAACTAGCTAGGTACCGTACAGCTCTTGATTTGGTTTCACAGACACTCAGCACGTGGGCGGCTTCTAGAAAGAGCACATCAAAAGGATGGCAGAAATCGAGGACATGGAAATACGTATACGCCTACGGTATTAAGACGTCGTAAGATACAATACGTCTAACCCGATCCGGGCACAAAGCAAAGCGGGCTGGTGCGTCGCGCGTTTGTCTTCTTCCGACATGGATATATTCAATGTTCATTATTATCATCATTACTCCGTACTCCGTATTATTATTACTATTTTACCTAGGTACTCCGTACTATTACTACTATTATATTATCAAAGGTAGCACAGCAAACACATGGAAGAAGCGACGTTCATGTTCCTCTGTTTAGTATATGGTTACTACTCCGTAGTAGCCTGAAGGTAGCACTTATCTTCCATATATCCGAAGCGACGGTGTACAGTGTACTACGTATCTAAGTACTCCGTCTCTCCCGGAAGGAAAACTTTATCCAGCAGTCGTCGCGGCGTCATTGGTTACCAAGACGGAATCGTCCTTAATTGAAGTTAATTCTGGCAGAGGATCCTGGGTACTGGGACTGGCCCGAGCCGAGTGAGCCCTCCATCCGTCGTAGTACGTACCATGGATGGCACGTTGTGTAGACGGAGAATAAAATTAAAAGGCAGTTTAACTCAGTTACGTACGTACTACTACGTAGAAGGCAGAACGGATGCGTGGGTCACAACCAATTTTGAGACTTGCACTTGTTCATACTTCATACATCTGTTATGGACGTCGGGTGGATAACTAGCCAACATAATAATGCCGAAGCAGTCAAGTGACTACGTAGTACGTAGTAACTAACTTGGTAAGACTAAGAATAGTAAGGATGCTTACCATGGCCTTGGTGAATAACTCACTCGATTAGGGGAGTCTACGTATGCTTCTGGACTCACACTTTCCAAGGGTGTTGTTTGCCAATGTTTAAGAAGACTAACTAACTACTAACTACGGAGTACCTGTGGCCGTGCTTACTGCGTAACTACTGCGCACTCACACAAGTTGTATACGTACTGAGGTTGCTGTTTCGTCAGCCAAATCTGGTTAGTTGATCCCGGTTAGCCCACCTAGGCTCGTACATAGTGCGTAGTACGTAGTTACATACTATGTAGTATGTACCTACGGAGTAGATTCACAAAAATGTGCGTTCCCAGACTTCAACAGGCCGTGTGCTTACTAGAAGAACTTGTCCGTAAGTTCTACTATAATATAAATTATAAAGTATCGGATCAATTAAGCAAGCAGGTACACATCTTATCTCGCTCGATCTCGCTGCATGATTAACTTTGGTGGCCAACTTAATCGAAGATTCACCAGATATGTACTTCCAAGGCCGATGCCTTGGTACCTAGGTATGAGGTTATATACGCAGATACCCAATGATAGAGAATACTAGAGACAAGCAACGAACGCTAGCGGGATACAACTGGTAAAATTATTCCCACGCAGACTTCTTATTTCCACGCACACTTTACTTAGGGGTTAGAATTAGGGGTGGTTAGGGTGTTTTAGGGCTGGCGAAGCCAGGATTAGGGTGTATTTTAGGGCTTAGGGGTGGGTTAGGGTCAGGGGGATTAGGGTCTCTCTGGAATATGCATAAAGTATTATGTGCGTGCGAGTAATGATTACTAATCTCTACCACCGCTGAGCTAGTAGGCTTGGCAGATTTTCTACCACCAAGCACTAATTCTCTACCCCCGGGCAGTTGCAAGCCCGAAGGCTAGGTAAGTAGGTAGAATTAATCGTAATCCTACCTGCCAATATGGATTTACATTGCATGCGTATGTTACTCTTTGTTTCTCTCCCAGTAAGCACTAGGACCTCCGAGATCCATCTCTTTGTTGGATATTCCTGAGCCTTTGTCCGGTCTTTGGCTGTCATTTGTTTCATCGCGAATCTAATTCCTACCACTCGTACGGAGAGTATACTAGTCATGCAAGGCAGGAGGAACTTCATGCATGGTGCTTGGGCCTTGTCAGTGCGCCTGATCCAACTTGAATCCGGCCGGTTGTACGGAGTGGTACTATTATTGATATCATAACTACAATTACTTACGTCGTTCCCACTGGATCTCTCTCGGAGTATGACTACTACGCTGAATCAGTCCTTCCTCACACATCGTCCCGTCGAAGTATGATACATCACATTATCAGCGTCTGCGTTTTACGAGACGCACGCAAAATGTGATCTGGCTGCATACACGCACGCAAATAATAATTAAAACACAGAAATCTCGCTAGTTAACCAGGGCCATCCCTGCGCCAAACTACGGGGTCGACGGGGTCGACAGGGTTGATGGCGGCAGGGGCGCACAAGGACTCTCCGATTGCAATGCCATTTGTCCCTGCCATCATCCAGTCATGTTTCTGCTAGTAACACCGCTTGATCTGCCCTATACCAGCAAAACTATGGAGTAGAGTGGCAAGGATTGCAAGGTCTCGATCTCGCGCTCGCTTTTACACACCGTCCACTACATACTTCTTGCTTGTCTGGTCGGCTTATGTGAGAATTAATGTAAGCATCTGGGTAGTCCATGGACATTGGAACGCAATGAATGTTTTTATTGAGGAAATATAAAATGTCTAAGCTCCGGATTACCTTACCTAGGTATTCTCTACACAGCCATCCCATCTTTCAGAGGGGAGCTCTGGCGGGGTAACCCCGAAACTACTGAAACGACTGTATAAGCACGCAGCAAACAGGATCGTGTAACAGCAGAGTCCGCCATTGAGCGTGATGCTCGAGCTCAAGCACCTGTGAAAAGTGAAGAATGAGCTGATTTCCTATAGAATGGCTTTGACCGCCATATCCCATTTCACTCGCACCTTACTTGCATTCTTGGGTTTTCGCTGCTACATCATTCTGATCACCTACCTATGTATCTAGGTACGTACATCCAAGGCTTTGAACCATCCCCGATACGCAAAATAACACATCTAAGGCAGACAATCGACCAAGGACCTGCATCATATGGCAAGCAGTAGAAATGATGTTGGTGCCCTGTCCTGCCTGCCTATATGCAAGTGACCCCGAGGTCAGATCCAGGCAGTTGTCATGCATGAGATGCCTCATGCGAGACAGTTGTCACTTCTCAGTCCCCGTTTAGTAATTATAGCGACTGGCACAGTAGGCTGCTGGTAGGTCCTTAGTTGCCCTGTGGCTGTAGGCGGCTTTGTTCTACGAATAAGGGAAGCCCGAAGCCGGTCGGACGTAGCGGAATGGAGGTTATTCGTTGATTGCCTATTAATATTATTCGATAGTTAGAGTTGCAGTGTGTACTTTTCAGTTTAAGCAGTTTGCAACTGGACTGGTGACTGGACGGAATGGAGATAACAATGTTGTGCAGTAAATGTTGTGCTGTACTGCTTGTTTGATGGTGTTCATCGAGTTGCCTAATCAGGTAGTTGTCTGGGTCTCAATGCAAGTATCCTGTGGATGGGGAAGCATATACAAGATTTTACAAGTATTACTAACTACGTACATATTTAGCTTGGAATATTTTATCTAATGCTAATAATGTAGAAGTCTGCTTGTCGAGATAATGAGTTGCATACCGCTCTTTTAGTTCTGTTCAAAACCATTGCTACTAGCCTACTACTACCTAGGTACCTCACGGTGAAAATTTTTCGAGGCACATATTACTACGCGCCTGCTGTATTGGTAAGTTGGATAGTCTGGAATTGTAATCCCTTTTTTTATTTTGGTTCTTGTCCAGCAGATACAGCGAAGAGAGAGACAGCGTCATGAGCAGACCAAGTCAGCCTTTCTAACAACTCAGTAGTCGGCGAGCTACTAGGTCTTGTAGATACCTAACATAGCAATCGACGATTAGGTATACTCCCTTTCTTGGATTTTTTGATTGATAGAACCGGTTTTCGAACCAAGTACATGGAAGTCGGTCTGCATATCGCCTTTTTCATGGTCATAATGTGAACAGAAGTGCATATGTCTATATTCATATTCGTGAATAATTGATAGCTTTAGTGCCATGCAGTACTTCCACTTCAGACAGATAATAAAGGCCTTAGGTTTGGTTATTAACAACGTCGTTATGTAGCTCTCATTAGATAATGGAACAACCTCCAAAGACTATGCAATACTTCTAATCGTTGCCCAGCATTCATCAAGTCGTACCACTTGCTTCGACGTAGTTTGAGGATATTCCAAGGCTGCTCAGGGTCGTCGTGGTCGTCGTTTTCATTTTCGTTTTTGTTACAGCTGCTGCAGTTTCCATTGGTCAGACTGTCGATATATCGCCTGTGCACCCTGAGATGCAAAATCGAGACGTGGTGGTTTAGTTGTGAAAGCATGAAAATCTTGCAGATTGTTAGTTACGCAGAAAATAATGTAGGTTGGTTGAGCATACATCGTCATAGGGGCTACCCTTGGGCTTTCCAATTTGCATGTACTTCGTTCTCTTGTCCCATAAACTCGGCCCTGGCTCAATAATCTTCCATCTCTCAGCGACGGTCAATTTTCGTCCTCGCCCTAAGCGCCGCGAGGATCGGAGCGGATAGCTGTAGCGAGAACGTTTGTATATATTGCTGCTGCCGTCATAACCGTCCTGTGGCTTATCGTGGCTTTCCTTTTCCGATTTTGTTGTCGCTGATGCCGTCCCCTCGTTCGCTGCCTCGCCTGTCACTCCGTCATCTGGAGCACCGCCCCATCGAGGCACCGTTGTCCACCATTTGCCCTCACCGGGCTTCACTTCGACGGTACCTTCTCGAGACCGCTCCTGAGCTAGAAGTAGCATGGCCCCAACCTCGCGGAATATGTCACACATTTCTTTCTGCCCGTATCCCGGGACTTCTCCTGGGTCTCTAAATGTTGTTTCTTCTCGGCACTGAACCCCTAGCATCGGCCCTTCCAGTATCCCACTTCGAGCTGCCTGTCGATCCTGAGGAACTCTGCCAGCAACTAATGTGTGGCGTACTGGAAATAGCAGATTTTGAACAATTAGCCGCGGTTGCTGTGTGGGCACTGTCGCTTGGCATTGGAACGGCCATGCCACCATCTCAAGAAGACCCCTCAGCGTCTCGTCACGGATGTCGGCTGGCATTTCACTGCCTGTTCCAACACGCCGACCTTTGTAAACGCGTTTGTAGGGTTTACCTTCCTTGTCATCAAGGTTCATCGGACTGCTACCTTCATGTTGTTGTTGTCGTCGTATCTCTGCGACATTTTGATGCCGCGTGCACTCCCCTTCGTCTGCCGTGGCAGGCTTCTCGAAGTATTCATCAAGGCTAGTATCCCAGTACTGAGACATGCGTTCCAAACCAGCCCAAAATTTCCTTGACTGCGTTAATCTTACCCTATCACGTCCAGGCTTCGGTTGCATTCTCGTAACTTCTCTGTACGCGTCGTCATTGTCGAACAAAAGCTCTTTCCTGACCAGGTCATATTTCGAAAACGGCGGGTACGGAAACCCACTCCCCATGATGTCCAGTTCGACGTTTTCTCCTGTCGGGTTTTCCCAGACAAATGGTGGCAGACCCTGGAAGTGCTCGTCCGAGAGCATTTGGGTGCCCTCTATATCGGTCTCTATTCTTAGATTCAGAGACTTGACATGTTCAGTCGTGATGTCCTGGGGGCTTTTAACTTTTATGAGCTTCTGGTAGATGGCATTAAAGTCTGTGGCGGTCTGTATTTCGAGAGCTTGATCTTGGACCCCATGGTACTGTGGAAACTCTAAGGGCGTTGGAGACGGAGGTGGATTCCGCTCTTGCTCCGGGTCCATTCCAATGGAAGGAGCCCCTGTTCACTTGTCAGTATGGGGGGTTAGGATGATAGAAAAGCTTGTATAGCCCATTGTTCGTTGCAGCATGGTGTTGTAAGTGAGAAGTGACTTGCCTGTAGCCCATGCGAACATGTTCAATAATATATCATGAATGTGAGCGATAGCACATATCACGATGCCACAGACTGACCCTACTACAACGCCCAGCAATTGGCACAGGAGTGGTGTATGGTGTAGATGGTGTAGTCAGAGGATGGTAGTTGATGTCTGGTGGGGAAGCTACTGAGTTGTACGGCGGCCCGTTTGCTGTCTTCTCAGTCAGGCTAGACCGCTGCATCTACGCCCGTCAGGTAACAAGCTAATTATTATGGTAGTGAGACACATATACTATGCATATTCTTTATGCAGCACATACGTAGTAGATATCTCTGAAACCATGCTTTTATTGTGGTACAGTTTGTCTGTCTGTGTCTGAGACTCTGAGGGCAATCCCATCCATGGACTGTATGCTGGACAAAGCATGGATTATTGGATGCTAACTACTAAACAGCACCTAGGTAAACATCAAACCAATATTATATTTATGACACGAGGAGAAGTTCGCCACTCACAATATTAAATATGGCATACTACATAGTTATGCTGAATATTCCATATTCATAATCCAACACGTGACTTTCACCTCCGTAGCGGCCTCTGATTGGCCTGAGGCAGCATACTTAACCGCCCGCCGTCTAGCCAATAAGGTGCCTTAGTCCTCACAGACATTTTGCAGTCACAACCTGGCTTTGCTACTGAACAATGATAATGGGCCACTGGCCATGGCAAATGCTATTCCTGGACGGCGCCAATGCATGTAGAGCAGACCGGTCAAGTATCATGGACCTCCCTTTGGCATCCGACTGGAGGCCGCCCCAAGACCTCCAGTGCTTCACTATGGCGTTTCTGAAACAGCCTCTAGCACTTCTGACCAACTTTGTCTGGGGCTGGATGGTGACATTCACCATTTTCTCGCTGGCTCTTCTTCAGCCCTTTCTTCAACAGTAGAGGAACTCCTGCTGTGATTCCCTTTTTTTTTCCCGTTGTTCACGCAAAATGCAGTCGTAGCTAGGTACCGAGGAACATTGTCAGTTGCACGGAATAGACAGACATCCTGGAAAAAGGGGGAAGATCTAGGATTAGGCATGGAATCCTCGATTACGACATTTAGCGGGTTGAGATGCACAAGGGCCCCACGGACAGTATTCCTCACAGCGATATCAACATCCGCCGCGCCAGAGACTGCCGGGCTTCCTGAGATCGTGTCATCCATTGGCACATCAACGGCAACTTATGAATCTTCTATTGCGAGTAGTATCACATTGTCAGCTTCGCAGCTAACAGATCCGACTTCCATTGCCAGTGCCACCGCGCTTGCGGCAACAGCCATAAGTGCATCCAGCAGTAGGTCATTTGACTCTCTTCTCTAGAATTCCTTCTGAGCTTTGAATAACAGTCCCTCAATTCCTGCCTTTAGCAATAACCTCTGCCGCAAGTATTCTGCCAGCGGTAACCTCCTCCAATACAAGCCCGGTGTCGACGCAAATATCAGGCAATTCTCTGGGCAACTCGGCCACAGACGATTCTAAGGAACATGCCACTGCTGTCGCAATAGGGGCATCCTTGGGTGCAGTAGCACTGGCCGCCTTGGTTATTCTTTTTATATATCTTTATCGACGCAAACGAAGCAGACCAATGCTAGTATCTCTTACAGATGGCGGATTAATCCCCCGGCGTGCACGTGGATGCGGTATAGCTGGTCTCTTTCCAAGTCTTGCAGATTTGGTTAGTAAAATTAAACAGAAACTGATGGACAAAGCCATCACCAAAGCGCGTACGAAAGTGCAAAACAAAGTGCAAGCCTTTCTAGCTCGCATCTGGAATCGGAGTTCTACGACCAGTGATAAACAAACTGGCAAGAACATGGAGACAAAAGCTGAAGTCACTGAGAAAGAAGTCACACGCGAAGCACCATTGCAAACTTCAACAGAGAGCAACAGCAACATATCGTCACCACTACGGGAGATGTCACATCTTACCAATCCGTTTTCTGACGCTCCAAGACAAAATACAACACTGAATGAAAGCGGTTCACAGCTAAAAAACGAACCCAATAATCCCATAGAGCCGTATGCTCTGGCAGATGATAGCGATGAAATCTCAATTTCCTTGCCGCTGACTGTGCGGAATGTCATCGACTCGGACAGTGACGGCAATGACAGCAAGAAGAAAGCCGCCCCCAATAGACACAGCAAGAACCCTCAAAACAGACACAGCGGGTCGACCACGAATTTATTAAAAGGCCGAGGATCTTCGCCTTTGTTACCTGATTTCAAGTCTCGGCTAGAGAATTGGCGACGAGACCTAAAATCCGGAGATAGAACCAGTGCACATAGTGACCCTTTTGATTTGGAAAGGCCCCTTACGGCCCATCCGACGCCTATGGCTGAACAGCAGAAGTTTTGAGAAGGATATTTCCGATTATAGCAGTATCTCCTTCTGTCTATCTATCTTTCTTGCGTATTATGCGGTGAAGGTTTGGCATTTTTTATACCCAGGTTATTACATATTACTTTTTGGTTCATATTCCCAAGTGTCGTTCATGAATCGCATAGCAAGTGTGTATGAGCTACATTTCAAACCCACCTATTATCCTTGTTTCAGAGATGGATTGAATTATAATGTATACTATGAAAATACTTCGCCACAGACAAGCAATATACCTAGGTACCTAGGTACGTCAGGAAAATGCGTTCTACTTTTAAACTGAGACCCCCTCCGCATCTCATGACTCATAAAACGCACGAAAGAAGGCAAGGGCAAGTATCCCTGTGATATAATGCTCATTTCCTGGCAGCTTGCACGTGTTGGATTTGAATGTTTTTCTTTCTCTTTTCGTTTGCGTTTGTGATGAAGTATTCGAAGGACTGGGGTTTCCTAATTGTAGCAAGAAGCTGCAATTTAAGGAGGGACATACACGAGTTGATGCGACGGTGCTTGTCTTCTAGTTATATAACCGTCGGTGGTCTCACGCCACGAACCTTGGAATTATACATAGTTTAGAAAGACAAGGGTGGTATCAGGAAAATATTTGAAAGCGGAGAGATTCCAGTATGTTTTAACCCTTACGATGGGCGAGTAATTGACATGTGACTTGAATTAGCCAGGCATCATACTTCTTACATTGGTTGAAATAGCCTTATACTTTCAATTGGGATTGAAATAATTCGTAAAGACTTTGTATCTCTTGGCTCTGCCCGACCTCGTCGTCACGATTTGGTTCGTGGCCGCTCTAGGGTTGGTCGACATTTAAAGGTAGAGCGATGAAAATCGATAATCAATGCCTATCCAATCTCTTTTCTTTGTTCCAGAGAATGTTGTCACGCCGGAGGTCTTCGTGGACGGTTCCCAAGAATTCGATTCGAAGCCACGGCGTCAGCCCCATCGTTGCTGTGCCTGCACCCATTCAAAACAGAACCTTCCTGGCAGCATTTATTCCTCCTAGATCCCACCGCTGTGGCACCGTCTTCTCCATCCAGATCGACCAATCCCCCCAAAAACCTGGCCGCATGATCTGCGCATACTCCCAATACTCTGGATACCACCCCGCATATTCCCAGTCGAGAACGCCAGTGATATTGTTCTGCTCGTCGACCATGATATTGCGTGAACACCGAGCACTCTGACCGGGGAAGCATGTCCACAAGTTGATTCTCATAGCGAGTCCCACCGCAGTGGATATACCGTTCGTAGATCCTCGCCCGTAGTTCTGAGTCACTCAAAAGCGGTCGAGCAGGCGATTGTAGATCCTCTAGCATCGGGTCCTGGGATGGAGAGCCGTCCGCAGCACACTGGTACAGCCCTACGAGCCCTTGTGGACGAGCGATATTTCGTATTTTCGAGATCAGACCCCACAGCTGGAGACAGACAGACTCTTTTGCCTCATTTTCTAGCGCATCCCATTTTTGCTCCAGGGGGATTCGGGGTATAGTAGTCATCCCAATCGTGCCTTCAAAAGGACGAAAATCGGGCTTGAAAAACTCACTTCGATCTGTTACCTCTCTGTCTCGACTGAAATCGGTGAAAAGCACTTCGGGGACCGGAACATCGGTATGCTTGATGGCAAGCCTCATCGCTTCGGCTTCAGGGGATCGCACTCCGAACCCCGACTTGGTTATCCAAGAGAAGTTCCACTCTAGGACAACCCTGCCCATCTGCTTTGCTAGCACAGTGAACACCTCTTGGCCAGCTTGGAGGTCGTGTGGATGGATAGGCGACGGACATGGTAATAAAACGTTGCCATCTTTAATGTATTGGTGCCCCTTGTCAAGGTTTCGTCGCTCATAAGCAACCGCAGTTGATGAAGACTCTGTCCCGCTTTACGGACAGAGTCTTGATCCGACAGTCGAGTTCATCTGGATGACAAGTTGGTGGTAAGCCAGGCAAAGTTCAAACCTCGACAGCCACGCCAACGCTGACGTGTTTATGTAGCCAACCTGCCTCACAACTGCTGACTATCTTTAGCCCCCAGATCCAAAACACTGGGGCCTTCTAATTAATATTCAAACTTATGTTTCTAAAGTTAGACAGTGGAAAACTGAAAGTAAGTACGTACGTAGTATGTAGTTGAGTGTACCTAGGTAGAGGGTGCGGTAGCCAGTCAAGCGGTGGCTTGCTGCCTACCTAGGTAAAGTTACATACATCCCAGACTCCCTCCCGATATTCTAGTTATAAAAGCCCCATACCTAGGTATGCAATTGAATGACGGCCGACTGTCCGATTAAGTCATCATTTTAATTGAACGGCAAGTGTTAACCACCAATAACAACATTACAAGGTACCTACTCATGCTTATGCTTCCCAGGGCATGAGCAGTTATCCATCTTCGGGAACTCCCATAAGGATCATTGGTCTCAGAGAGGCGTGCGAGGTTAATGGTCGTACCTTCAGCCGGATAAGGGGCACACAGGAATGGACTGAACTTAGCTCCGAGCCTCCTCCTCCATCGGCATCCTCGTCACTCTATCTCTCTCTTGTTCACCATGTACAAGGTCCAGGAGAACCGCTTCATTGTCACTCTTTGTTGCCCGTGAAAACGAATCAGGCTATGTCTATCAGGTCAAAGGAGATGCCGAGTATATGCAATATTAGCCCTCGGATGGGATGATTAATACTGTCCATTCTGCCACCTTCTTAAGTATCTATCATCTGGCTATCGTGACGGAGCAACAGGGCATGATAGTGAGACAAGTCGCCGAGCGAGAGCCTCCTCCTAGAGCAGCCAATCGGCAATTGGCCATTGAGAATTGCCAAGGATGGGCTGTGCGAGTTATCGCTAAGCTGGTCGAAATGGGCATTGTTCCAATTGCGAAGCTTGAAATGGCAAGGTCCATGCAGCAGCCGGTTTAAGAAGTGTACACAATATTGGCTCTGTACCACTCACTGTAAGGCGGAGATTGTGATGTTTTTCTCTTTCAAATCCTGTGAGGGGATGTTTTTCACGAGTACAACCGTTACTGTCCAATTAAGTCATAACATTGTTAACTGACAGCTAGCTGTATGATAAACAGGAAAGGACACATGCAAAAAAAATTCCGATTCCGTTCGTTATTTAAAATTCCCTTTAGTGTAAAAGAAATAGTAAAAGAAGAATGGAGAAACAGAATAGACATCCGTGGAACAATTCAGCGCCGGATGTTCACTATTCAATTTTCCTTCTCTCTTTTGTGCCATGGCTTGTTCCAGACCATAGAACGCCTCGTTTTTGAAAACCACAGCTCTTGCTCTCGCTGCTTCAACAACACCGTCACCACCATCTCCCGCTCACCAAGGATTTCGATTGTATTTACTCCTTGGTCTCTTCCTCCTCACCGGCATTTCGCTTGGCGAGGATACGCTCCTGTCGCCGCTCACGAGCAGCCTTGGTCTTGGCGCGCTTGGCGTCCATCTCTTCCTTGAGGACACGCTCACGTTGCTTCTCAGCCTTGGCCTTGTGAATCTATATTCAAGGGAAAAAATGAACAAGTCAATAATGTGTTTCGATACGCAGATGTTTCAATCTCTCGTCTTCTAATCATGTGTAGAATGGGTAGGTATGAATGGATATAACTAACGTGTTCAACCAGAGCACGCTTGTGCTTGAAGGTGTTACCCTTGCTCAAGTGGTAAAGCTCATGGTAAAGGTGCTTGTCGATCTTGCCAGAGGCACGGTACTTGACGAGGAGACGGCGGAGAACACGCTGGCGGCGCATCCAAAGGACTTGGCTATCGAGTAAAAATCGAATTAGAATTTCGAAATTTTCCCATAAGATCTCTCATCCTCCATTCACATGAGAGTATACGTACCTAGGCATACGAGCATCTTTGGTACCCTTTCGTTTACCCAGGCCACGGTGTCTACCAATTCGGCGGGCGGCGTTGAGTTCACGGGCACGGGAACGAGAGTGCATGGTGACGGGCTTGCGGATGATCAGGCCATCGCTGACCAATTTGCGAACGGTTTGGCGAGAGTTGGCGTTGGAGATTTCGCTCATCTCATTGGGATCAAGCCAGACCTTGCGCTTACCGCAGCCGATCACGGACGCCGCAAGGCGTTTCTGGGTGCTGAGATTGACCCTATATGCAGAAAAAAACACGAATCAGTATATCTGCGCTTCCAACATTCGTTTCCCTCTCTGAAATTTCTGTGTGGTGTTGTATGGTACAACGTAATGAATATGGTATCCATTTTCCATCGATTTTCCATGAAGTTCATCGGAGAAAAAGCATCGTAGGGCAGGAACGTAGTGCCGCCGAATAACGAAAGAAATATGAGGAATATACTCACATCTTGATGTCGGCGTGTCGACGGTCGTTTTGGCGTAAAGAAGTTCGTCGGTCGGATCGACTGGCTACGGGCGGTTTTCAGTGAGGAGTTTGCGTTGGTCGTCGGGGGTGCTGCTTAGGTAAGTGCTAAGCGAGAACCGCTGCCGCATCCACATTACTAATTAGGGCTCAAGCCCCGCCCGCTAAGCCTGTTCTGGACACATTTCTTTGACTTGTCTTCCAGTCTTCCTGGCTTCGAGCTACAGGCATCATTCGGTTTTGTAGCGAGTAACCTGAGCATGCGCTACGAATGAGAGAGTTGCGATATGCTTAACACGGGGAATATCAATGTTGTTAGAATCGTTTTACATCACTCCTTGGTTCATATTCATCATATCTAAATAAGTGTATATAATTCGGAATTCTTTTATGAGAACTACCTAGGTAGTTCGCCCTTTCCCGCCTTATTCTACACCAAAGTTGTCCTCTCCCAAGTCAATTCTCCCCACACTCCATAGCTCTTTTTCATCTTCCACCTCATCGTTCGACAGGCCGAGACCACCCTGGCCACCCTCCGCTTCTCGCCTCTCACGGGCTTGAGTAGCAAGTCGTAGTGCCACTCGCTTGAAGTAATCCGATATGCTTCGTTTAGGCCCAGCGGGCAATTCCGCGCCTGGTCCAGCCATGTACTTGTCGAAGACAGCCCCTTCGGAATCAACAACATCGAATATGGCAAGGAAAGCAGCTTCAGCGGCTAGCTTCACAGGAATAATTGGATCACGGACACTGCTGAACACCGGTGGCACAAGTTGTGCCAGGTGTGGCCGCGTGTACACGGGGTGAAGGCGACTTATAGTGCGGATGACAACAAGGACCAGGCGTCTCGTATCTGCTGGATGACCTGCTGGTATCACTGATGCAAGAGCCTCAAAAACAGGTTTTGTAGACTCGAAATTTTTGTGTTCACTTTTAGCAAGAATGTATTTCCCGGCAGCTAGGACGCTATTGTCGGATATGTAGGGCTGTATTTTGTTAGCGCTTGTGGCCAGTACGTAGTAGATGTGGAGTACAGTAACATACATCTGGATTTGATATGCCTTGGCAAATAACTGATGGCGTCTCAGTTGCAAAATTCTCCAGCAGCAATTTTGGTGCCTCCACAAGAAGAGAATTTAGCCCCAGAATCGAGGCGTGGGAAAAGTTCGTGGTTAACACTCGAGATCTGCAGCCACGGAATGTCAGCAAGCACGCACGCACTTTTGATTGCCCTATGAAGCTCACTTTATCAAAGGGATGGCCGAAGCAGCAGGAAGATTCTTTACGAGTGCGCCAAGCAATTTTGCATTGGTTATGGCCATTGCATCTTTCTAAATGTTAGCGAGTGTCGTTAAAATGTTAGGAGTATGATTGACATGTGTTACCTGTACGATCGCTACTGTCGTCATCAATAAGACCCAGCACGGCAGTTCTTGATGCCTCGCTCATGCTACCACCTGCTTTGTACACAACCTCATGGAGCGCCTTCATCATGGCGTTTTTGACACCATCATCGTCAGTCTTGGAGCCGGTAACCAGTTCTGCAAGCGAGTTAGTTCTATCCGAATTCCACGCTTATTTGTACAAAAGCATACCTGCAACAAGGGGATCTACGCGAGGTGTAAGAGTGATTAAAATACCCAACCCCTTGGCCGCACGGTTTCGTAAAGTTTCGCTTGTCGTGTCTGCCAATCCCCTGGCAAAAGTCCGCTGGAGTTGAGGTAAGAACGGCTTAACAGCTAGCGGTATCTTCTCTAATAGCTTATTCAAGGCATAGAAAACTGCTGCCTTGATATCGACAGATCTCTCAGACACAACACGGATCAGCGGACCTGTTATCTGGGTCACAAATGGCTTGAGAGAATCTGCTGCCGTCCTATCAATAATATCGGCAATGGCGAGCGCAGCTTGTGTCCGCTGTTCGGTATTGCCGTTCAACAGACCTTGAAGGAAGATAGGGAAGATTGCCATGATACCCTTGGGCAGACTAAATCCTGGAAGCGCAGCCCCCGGTACCCCAACTTGCCGCAACGTTTGACGCGTAGGTATCACAAGCACTTCCAATTCCTCTTTGCGCATATTTGATGTCAGTTTGCTTAATGCTGCCCACGCAGCCTTGACAACGTCCTTGTCTCTGTCATCGAACGAGATGAGGAACACCCGTATGAGGTCCTGATGGTATCTTGAGTAATCAACGTCGGCATCAGAGAAGAATTTTGCCATGCGTTCGGCAGCATTTGCTCGTCGAAGATGATCGTCATGTTTCATGAGACTCATCATCACACTCATGGCGGTGTTAAGACCATCAAATTCATCAACAGAAACAAGTATGGTATCAAAAGCGGAGCTCAGTTCTGCCAGAAGTTCTTCATCTTTACTTGATATCATCTCATCCATGAGCGCATTGAGTATTGTGGGCAGGCGACGGGTCATTGCGGAACTAGCCACCTCTGCCAGAGACGCGAGGGCTTTCGCATTGAAGGCAGTGATAGGAGCTGTAAGCAGCGTAGGTATCAAGTTGGGTAGGATAATGTTTGCCCGCGTAGTTTCAGTAAGCAAAGTAAGAAGAGCTGATAGAGCCTGTTCGGCATCTTCATCGTTTCTGAGTAGAGACAGAAGATATGGAAGAACCTGGTCGACTGCCCTCTTGCCCAAACTTTGTTGTAGGGCATCAAATGCTTCAGCTGCCGCCTCCCTGACATCCTCATCGTTATCAACTAGTGCGACCCGCACAATGGAAATGAGAACCTTTTCATAGTCTTCAAGGACCTCTGCAGATGATGATGTTATCAATTCACGGAGCGCGATGCAAATACCTTGCCTGGCATCTACGTCGGTTGAAGTTCTAAGGCCATCTTCAAGGGACGGTAGTAGGGTGGCTAAAACGCTTTCGCCAGCCTTCTTGATGAGATCTCCCAAAGCATTTCCTGCAATAACTTTCTGTTCCATATTCGATGATCCAAGACGGCGAATAAGCAACTGCGTTAGTGTAGGTACCAGTTCTTTGAGTGTTCTAGGTGTAGCCACAAGAGCTTTCCATACGGCAATTGCCGCGCTTCGCACCAGACCCGACGTATCGCAGCGACAAATGTAAAGAGCAGAGAGAACCTTGTTTCGTTTCTCCTCTCCAAGGATTGCAAGCAAAGACTGGCCAGCCTGGGTTGCGCCTTCTTCCTGCTCTTCGGCATCAGCATTGCTAGTAATACCAGTAATATTGAAGAGCAAGTCGCCAACGAGCTCAACGGAGCTTAATCTGATTCTGTGGCTATCATCTGCCAAACCGCGCTCAAGCTCAGGCAAAAGGAGATCAATGGCTTTTGAGGAAAAGTTTTTGACCAACAGACGGCCGGCTCGCAAGGAGGTCTCGCGAATCGCCTCAATATCGTCTGCCAACCCTGCTAAAATCGGCGGGATAATCTTGCTCAAATAGGGGGCAAAGCTGTTGCCAAAGCAAGCCGGTAAAAATATGAACAATGACATGAAGCCTTCTCTGACCGATGGCTTGGAGCTGGAAACATTTTGTAATATAGTTGGTAGAGTTTCTTCGAGGCGCGTTGTTCCAAGACCAGCGAGAACTTCTGAAAGAGCTTGTGCGGATCCTAATCGGTCGCCTGCACCAGTATCCGACTTGAGAGTCGACATTAAGCTTGGGATAAGATCCGGAAGAGCATCTTCTCCCAATTTCTCGATCAGTGACCCAAGAGCCTTAGAAGCTGTAGCTCTCGTAGTAGGCACAGGATCGACTATTGCGAGACGCAAGCCAGCGACCAGGATAGGCAGATGAGAAATAAGGTCTTTTCTCTCGGTCAAATGGGCGAGACTGCCAATGATTTGGGCAGCCTTGCGCTTGGTGTTAGATCGATCGCCGAGTCCGCGCTCCAAAATACGTACAACAAGGGCAAGCGAAGGAGCATCCAGATAATGAATGAATGAGACTTTGATAAGCGAGTCAAGCGCTTCGTCGGTATACTTAGTTGGATCACTCAGAGCTTTGAGGAGAATTCCGACAAGACTCTTGATTTCAGGGTTGCTAATCACCTCACCGAAGCGTTGCAGACTGCGGTTGGCCGCGTTGCGAACCTCTTTGTGGCTGTCATTTAGCACAACAGTGAGAGGAGGAATAATATCCGGTAAACTAATGGCTAATTGTTGAGGATCGAGATATGCCATAGCACCTAATAAATCACAAGCGCCTTTCTTGCTACGCCATTGCGGGTCGTCCAGACCTTCCAGAAGAGTTGGAAGAATTTGTTTCACACCGTAGGAACTTAAATTCGCAACGCATGATTTGGCAGCATCTAGACAAACATCTCTCACGTCGACACTGGTATCACCAAAGCTTGTAAGCAAATGAGGTACGATCTGGATAACATAGGGTTCGAAAATCCTTCCAAGCACCGTGGAAAACAACTCGTAAGCCAACAGAGCACCTTGGCGTTGGTTTGAATCCTTTTTATTGTCAAGAGCATCCTTGAGGGACGACATGATGTGATACTGTCTTAAAGCCGCGACACCTTTCCCATGAACAATACCAGCAAGTCCATACGCAGCTCCACGTCGTGACGCATATTTCTTAGACTGTACTAGTTGATCCAACAACTTCTCGACATAACCTTGTGTTTCCGGGCCAGACAATCTGATCAAAGGAGGAAGACATCCAGCCACCGCCGACTGTACCATTTCAGATGGCGTAGGAAGAGCAGCAATTAGTTCGTTGATGACTGTACTCAAACGAGGGTCTCCGGCTTTCAGATGTCTTGCCAATGAGCCATAAAGTATGATAACTGCCTCATTGAGCCAGTCAGAGCTCTCAGTAGCCTTGTCGGACGTCCCAAGGGTTTTCTCGAACAATGTCATTAGCTCTTCCACTTTCTGTTGTCCGCGCACCTCAATGATAGCTCTACCACAATCTGCCATTTGCTCTCTGACAAGAGTATTCTTGTCAACCAACGGACCATTCTCTATCAGAAACTTCATAAATGATACGATCTGGTCTTTCTCAAACAGTTTGGTCATGGCTTTGAAGGAAAGAGCTATGCCACTTCTAATTTCCCAAACATCGGTGGTGTTTGCTTTTAGTGGCATTCCGTACTTGTCTTTGCCCGGTGCTTTCGGTTTGATTTCATCAGTGTATTTCGATTGCAACTCAGACAATACCACGTCAAACATTGAAGGGTTCAGTTCGACGGCATGTGCAAGAGCTCGAGCAGCAGCACCCCGCAGTTGACTATCTTTCGCACCCAGATATTTGATAATCGTCAAGTATGAATCCCCATCCACATCAAGAGCATTATCTTCCCAAATAGCCTCAGCAAGCTCGGCATTCTCCTCGACCTGGTCATGGTAGCATAACCAAATATGTTCGGAGAAGTCAAGATCCGTCAAATCAATCTCAGCTTCAATTGCTTGCAGCACAGCGGTCCGTACAGAAACATCTGACACAATCGTTCCTTCGAGAAGAATTTCAAGTTCATGCTGTGAAATGTTTTGAGAAATGCATCTGCATAGATCAAATAATGTATCTTTGACCAACTTGTAATGTTGCGAGTATTTGCTTAGTGACGTGATTAGTTGTTGCAGGACCTCCCCACGAGGAAGTCTGGCGTCAGAGAAGGAAGAGGAGTGAAATGATAGGAATTTCAATGTTAGAAGAACTTGTTCTCCCCCTTCTCCGCTTTTCTGCTCTTCAATACCATCTCGACTCAATACCAAAGCTGCCAACGGTAACAGATAGGCGAGCGATGTTGGCTCAAACGGTAATTGCTCAGACATGAAACGTAACCTGTACAGAATTCTAGTAACAAGTTCTCCCAAAGGTTCCGCTTCTAACTCAGGGGATATGGTATTTCCTATTGCACGGAGGGTCGCAACACCGATAAACGGCCTCAGGAGACCAAGTCGTTGGGAGACTTTCTCCGCACAGGCGAGGTAGGCTTTCGACACAGAATCGCCCACGAAAAGGCCAGCGTTCAGACGCGCTAGAGAAAGGAGTGATGAGATTGCTGTGTTCATCCATGCTCCGGTGTCAGTCGGCGGTCCGGTAGCAAGTCCACGGACAATTATACAGCCTCTCTCGACCCTTTTACTTTCAGAAAGTACATTTGCACGGATTTTAGCTTCTTTCTCTAACTGCCCTTTAACCTTGAGTTGCTCATCTGCCGTCAGCTTCTTCTGAGTCTGCCCTCTCTTTTGGGCAATTTGTGCACGAAGCTCCTCTTCCCATTTCAGAGTGTCATAATCTTTGATGCTTTTGTCCGATAGTGGCTGGCTAGATTTTGTATTTAGCACATCCACAAAGGTCGTACCTTCTGGTGTACGCGCGATAGCAGCATCCGTTGGTGTAAATTTTGATATGCGGTCGCTTGCCAGATCCTCATTTATAATATCAACAATGCGAGGTATCATCACGATCGGTGCGACGAAGGCTAAGTCTGCCGCGGCACTCCCAACAGCGTTATTTGCTTGTGAGATCTTTGACTGTATCGGATCTTTCGCTACCTGTAGCAGCTGCTTAACGGATTCTTCCTGGTGGTCGGAGACAAGTTTTGCAGGATCTAAGCCTGCCTTGAGGCAAAGATCGATCCATGACACTTTCGGGACGAGCTCTTGGCGGCAAAGAACGAGAAGTTTAATTAACTGATATGCTAATGCTGTTTGAGACTCGCGTGAAAGCGGACCAGTCGCCGATGCACTAGGGCATATAGCTTTTACAACAAAGTGAAGTAGTTCTTGACTACCTCCCCCTGTAGCAGCTGCAGCAGAGTCCTTGTCGACAACTGCAAGGGCAAGTATCCATGACCATAATGAATCGACAATGACATTTCCAACTGACAAAACATCGCCTAGATGAACAGCCGCCAGTACCTGACACACCTCTTCTCTCATTTTTCGCGGGACACTTGGATTAGCAATGGTAAATATAAAAGCTTGGCCCCATGCCGCTTTGCTTGCTGGATCATATGAATTCATTGTAGAATCACTGGCAACTGCAGCAAGTGCACGCGTTTTCCACCGGAAATCTTCTTCTGTTGTCAGTTTACCATAGACTTTCGGATTGAGCAAGAAAGACGGCTTTGGTGTCAACGACATGGACTGCTGGGTGATACTTGTCCATGCCGATTTCGAAACAATTTGTGATCCCTTCAACAGTCCTGATAGAGCAATATATCCATAGGCAGTAGAAACTAAACCGCTCTGGGCAGATGGAAGGGGATTTGTAATTGTCTCGTTGAATGAATCTTTGAATTTTGTAAGAACAGACTCAACCAATCCCTGGTTGGGCGAGCCACTTAGCTTGTCTGGGTTTGCGTTCCAAAGCAAGTCGGCAATTTGAAGCTGCCACAACCTTCGAAATGGTATACGTTTGTCAGTGGATGCCTTTGCAATAACCGATACCGTCTCGCTTTTCACCGGTATTTCGTGATCGATGAGATAACCTAGGTGTTTGCAGACAGCCTTGATTTCAGAAAGCAGTGCAACTTCACTCGACTCCTTCGAAGCCACCGTAACAAGATTCGTAACAACTTCCTGTGACAGCGTCTTATAGCAAGGAATTTCCGACAACACATCGGCATGTAGCGCACGTTGATCGGCATTTGAGATCTTTTGAGACTTCAAAAGTCCAATAATCTCGTTCGTTCCCTTAAGAAGAGACTCCTCCGACTTGCACCTAGATAACAAAGCTTTAAAGGATTGTGTGGCGCCTTGTCTTATGACTGGATTTGTGGATTTAAGACTGGACAGGAGAGGTTTGGATAATTTGGAGTTCACTGGCTCGGAGAGATCAATTTCAGCAGGCAGAGCTGAACAGAGAGGAGGGATTAGGCCATTCAACACGATCTCGGGCGACCTTAGAATTGATTTTTCCAGAGTCGGAAATACCTCAGAAACTATATCATCGTATGTAATAAAAGACGCAAAGAAATCTGAGAGCCCATTTGCTATATGTGGTGGCACCTGACTTCGCGACCCTAGGATCTCCTTGGCATAGAAAGCCAATATTGGCTTCTTCAAACGGGTCAAAGCTTCTTCTTTGGTTGGAAGACGTGCACAAACACCTGAGATTACGCCGATAAAAGGGGCATGTTTTTGTGCGGAAGCCCCAGTAACAAGTCGTAAGACCGATTCACGAACTATTTCCTCGTCCACATTCTTGGAGGTAAAAACGGCCCTCAACGCACGGCGTGTTACGCGTAGGGCAGATTGCTGCACGGTTGGCTTCGAAGTTTCTGCTACACAGAGCTCCAACACATTCGCATTGGCGGATATCACGTCTAAAACGACTCCGATTGGAGCTTTTATAGAGCTCAGATGTTGCAATAGAATGCAGCACCACTCGACGAGAACGAACGCGGATGCAGACGAGAGGCTAGGCTTTGCACATTCTTTCTGAAGTCTTTCGCTTAAAAACTTGACATCTTGCTCAGCTGTCGAATTAAGGATCGATCGCAGGCATTGTTGAACGGCTATACGAGAATTTCGATCAATGTATAACGGGTATGTTCGAAGAAGGAGATCCAGAATAGGTTTTCCATTCCCATCCATCAATATATCCCCTATATGCGAAGATAAAATTCCAGTCAGCGACAGTGGGCGTAGGAGCCGTGCAGTTCATTTTACCGTTCTTTTCTCGGACTGATTGGAGAACTCGCACGCGGCGAGAAGTCGAGCTCGACAGAAGGACACTCTCGAGGCTCTCCAATTGGCCATTTTGGATAGCATCCCACGTTAATAATTCATCCATTTCGGGTGGGAATTGACATGTCGAGCCAGCCTGAGATGCAGACAACGCAGTGGAAGACTGGAAGACTGGAAGTTCACTTGGTAAAGATTTTGAGGTTTATTGTGGGGAAGCTGCCCGCCGCCGCACCTGCCCGCTTTAAGACGTCAGTAACCACCAACCACTCACCACCAAAGGTACAACAACTCAGCTCTTCATATTTGCCTTCTTTTTCTGCTTTCGACGATAACAGTGGCTTGCTGGCATCGCGACGCCGGGCCAAATCCGAGGTCGTCAGGTGGGCATATCGGCACCAGAATATCACAGTGTTCCCACATAGGTACATAGCGGCAGCCAATACAGTGATCTTTCTCGTGTTATGCCTCCCAACAAGAAGAAAAAGAAGGCCGCGTCGAATCCAGCCCGCGGGTTTGCTACTGTGTCCGTGCCGTCAAAGCCCAAAGTAGCGGAGTCGACAATAGTCTCTTCAACGGCAGAATCGTCAGCAGTGATCTCTGAAGCTGAGAGATCCCCGCCAACAGCAGAGATCAGACAACCTCAACCAGAAGATTCCCACGCGCAAAATCTCCAGAGCCTTTCCCCCGAGGACCTTGAAAAGCACTTTGAGGAAGCAGAGCTTCAGATTTTAGTGGATAAATATGCCTCAAAGTGCAAAAACGAAGCCACGCGCCAAGTCTCGAGATTGGAAACTGAGCGCCGCGTGCTGAGATCTCAGGCTAGTATTCTAAGCCTGAACGAGTGGATACCTCAGGAGGTGCAAGATAAAATTCTTGCTCTAGCTCAGATAGAACAAGATGATCTTGAGTCTCCCGTTGAAAGAGATCTGGAGGGAGGGAGGGAGGAGGAGTTGATCGCCAAACTCTGGAGCCTACAAGGTACAATCCGAAAACTTGGGTTTTCCGAAACCCAAGTAGACTCATTGCTTAAATACATAATTTCATATCACTCCGGACTCGCTAGCAATGTCAAGGCCGTGAATTGGAACCTTGAAGAATCGCTAGATTGGTTGGCATTGCAATGCGACCTTGCTGAACTGGACTCTTATGACAAGAAAAAAGAGCCGTCGTGGACAACGGAGGAAATCATTTCTTCATGGATTAGCGGTAAATGCGCATCCCTATTGTCAGATCTTGATGTTCTTCATGCTTATGTTTTCTATCCCGCAGATGGAAGTGAAACGCAGTCTATACAAGTTTCAAAACCTATCAAGAGCAAGACTCACTCAGAAAAGGCGCCAAATCGTCTTGCGGCTAATGTAATAGAACCTGATTTCGATGATTCTGATAGCTCTTGTGATCCCGAAGATTTTGCCGACGAATATGTTTCTCTGAAAGCCCGGCTCTATCAAATACGGCCCCAACTTTTTGATCAGAAGACAGGTGGTGGTGGCAAGAAAACACGGGGTCGAATTACTGAGTCAGAACCTGATCTGAAGACGAGAAGGCTTCAGCAAAAACTGGCCAGAATCGAGGGAGATATTCTTTTCGATCGCGATACGGCAGAGTTTAAATGGCTTGAAAAATTGAACGACCTTCGGCGAGAGTCTGCATTTATCCGAGAAAAGGAACGCACGGTAACAGAGGAAAAAGTAGAGCATATTATTCAGCCTACAGTATCCGAAGACACAGAAGGCTTTGTAATTGTAGAAGCTACTGAATCCGGCGATGAGGGACTTTTCGGAGGCATTTTTACGGAAGATACAATCGAGAAGCCTCCATCGCAACAAGACACAGCCAATGCTTGCAAGTTTATACGCAGCTTTGGGGAATCAGTTGGCGGCACCAGCCCTCAGAAGCTTCTACAAGAAGTGTGCCAAGCTAGGCAAGTCTTTTCCGCATCTTCTGTCTGATTTTTGGGCTGTATCTCTTATAAGGATGAAGGCTAATATTATCTTCAGAGATCCTGCGTCTAAAATCCTTTTTAAGGATCTATCGGCCACTTCTTATTCAAATCGAAAAGCATTTGAGATAAAGTGGTCCAAACCACAAGAAGAACTATCACCACCATTGATCGAGAATGTGTCCATCAAATGCAACGCATTTACTGTATTTGCCTCCATGGATTCGATTGTGACTCCGACAAAACAGCAAGCAGAAGGGTATATTTCCACTCTTGGCCTTTTCCTCGTTTCCGGATCAGGGTCAAATTCCAAGGAGAGTAAAGCCCACATGAGGCTTCCAGGAGTGTGGAGAGATCTTTACAGGGAATTCTGTGAAATACAAAACCAGCAAGAAGATGAAACCGACAAGGAAACGATTAGGCATCTGAAAAGGCTAATCCAGGAAAATCATGGCAAATTCGACCATGACGTGGTATTGTCGGACAATTTTAAAAAAAGAAACGGAAATGCGAGGCAACAGCGTCCAGAAAAAAGTGAGCTGATCAGGCCAAAGGCAAACCCAGATTTTTTAAAAAATCTATGGGGAGAAAAATCGTCGACTCCGTACTTCCAAAAGATGGCAGAATCTCGCAGAAATTTACCCATCTGGGCGTACAAGCAAGATATACTTGATACGTTAGCCAAAAGTCAGGCTATCATCATCTGTAGTGAAACCGGAAGTGGCAAGAGTACTCAAATCCCGTCGTTTATTATGGAAAATGAACTTGCGAATGGTCGCGATTGCAAAGTTTTTGTGACTGAGCCTCGCAGGATTTCAGCTATCTCTTTAGCAAGACGCGTGAGCGAAGAACTCGGTGAGAGACATCAAGACATAGGAACGAATAACTCGTTAGTGGGCTACGCGATAAGATTGGAAAGCAAGATGAGCCAAAATACAAAATTGATATTTGCGTATGCTCTTCTTTGACTTTATCTATGTGCAAAGGCTAACAGCGAATGTAGGACAACGGGAGTAGTCGTTCGCATGATGGAACGACCAAATGACTTGCAAGATATTTCGCACATCGTGCTTGATGAGGTTCACGAAAGAAGTATTGATAGCGACTTTTTGCTGATTGTTCTTCGACGGCTATTAATCCAAAAACCGGATTTGAAAGTCGTACTTATGTCTGCCACAGTGGACGCTAAGAAGTTTTCGGATTACTTAGGTGGTGCGCCAGTGCTCAATATTCCTGGGCGGACTTTTCCTGTACAAGTCAAGTATCTCGAAGATGCGATCCATCTAACGAGATACCGACTGGTAGATTCGCGCTCGGCCACAACTGTCACTGACGAGGATTATGAAGACCACTCTTCTGAGGAAGGACAAAGTGATGAAACTCGTCAAAATCTGAGGACCACACTGGAAGATTACCCTTATCAGACGAGAGATACGGTATTGAAGTTCGATGAATACAGGCTTGATTATCGATTGATTACCAAACTTCTGGCAACCATCGCAACAAGACAAGAATTGACCCAGTATAGCAAGGCGATCCTTGTTTTCATGCCAGGTTTGGCAGAAATTCGCAAGCTACACGACGAGATTAGTTCAGATGCAACATTCAACCAGGGATGGATTATCCACACACTGCATTCGTCTATTGCTAGTGAAGATCAAGAAAAAGCGTTCCTCGTACCACCGGAAGGAACTAGGAAGATTGTAGTTGCTACGAACATTGCAGAGACTGGTATCACAATTCCAGATATCACAGCTGTCATTGATGCTGGGAAGGAGAAGGTCATGAGGTAAACAATCTGATTTGCATTCGATATTGCGGTGTCATCGCTCTAACCGGTATTTATTATTTGTAAGGTTTGATGAGAAACGCCAGCTATCACGACTGGTTGAGTCATTCATATCCCGGGCCAATGCAAAGCAACGCCGGGGACGAGCTGGACGAGTTCAAGAGGGAATTTGCTTTCACCTTTTTACAAAATATCGACATGACAACCAGGTAGGTAGATTGCATGTTTCACCAGGACTAAATCTGACAAATTTTATAGTTATCAGAACAACAGACACCAGAGATGCTCAGGCTTTCACTTCAGGATCTTGTGTTGCGTGTTAAGATTTGTAACTTGGGAGAGGTTGAGAGTACATTGCTCGAAGCGTTAGATGCACCGTCTTCTAAAAACATACGGAGGGCCATTGAGTCGCTGAAAGAAGTAAAGGCGCTCACAAGTGGCGAAGGTTTGACCGCTTTGGGGAAGCAACTCGCAAAGCTACCACTGGATGTGTGGCTTGGAAAGCTCATAATATACGGGACAATTTTCAAATGTCTGGATGCATGCGTTAGCATTGCGGCTATTTTATCGTCAAAATCACCATTTGTGAATACACTTGGCTCAAATTCTCAACGAGATGCAGCTCGGTTGTCTTTCAAAAGAGGTATGTCTTGTTGGCCATGATGACTTTCTGATTAACATAGCTAATATTGAAAAGGTGATTCTGATCTATTGACTGTGTATAATGCCTACATAGCCTGGAAAAGGACTAGAGAGATTCCTGGAGCAAACGAGTATTCATTTTGTCGCAAGAATTTCCTTAGCCCGCAATCGTTGTTGAATATTGAAGATATTAAAACGCAACTCCTAGTTAGCATCGTCGATGCGGGACTACTAAAACTGGATGCAAATGAACACGCATCCCTTCGAAGGTTTGCTTTTTCCAGTTTTAGGTTCCAACAAGGGTGTACGTGCTGACTCCGCGATAGGGCTCGAGTGACAGGTCGCAATCGACAATTCTTCGTTGTCCCTGAACGTGTGGACATTAATAGCGCAAATGATGGGATTGTTAACTCCGTCATTGCATGGAGTTTCTATCCTAAACTCGTAACGCGCGAGAAAAAAGGATGGCGCAACGTTGCCAACAATCAAAATGTATCTCTCCATCAGACGTCTGTTAACAAGCAAGCCGACGCGAGTGTACAATGGCTGTCATATTACCACATTATGCAGACTCGCAACCGATTCTACAATGCACATGAGACCAGTGCAGTGGAAAGTTTTGCCGTTGCACTGCTATGCGGCGACCTTGAATTCAAGGTGCGTACGCATATATATATATATCTTGCTTTTGTCTATGGCACTGATCAAGTGTTGCAGGTTTACTCTGGCATAATATCCATCGACAACAACCGCATCCGTTTTTCAGTCCGCGATTGGAAGCAGATGGTTGCTTTCAAGAGATTCAGCACTCGCGTGCGTGAGGTTATAACGGAGATAGTTCGAAATCCGCATAAGATGCTCTCGCATCGACAGCGAGAGTGGATGGAGTTGTGGCAGCATATTTTCTCGGCCAAGGGGATTGAGAAGAAGTAACGGCGTTATAGTTTTCTTTGGATTGTTTCACCTTTTGGTAGCGGGCTAATTGATGGGGCTCTGGCTTAGATTCATGGATCGGACTGGATACACTTAGATGCGGTGGGTGGGATAAAATGGCTAGATTTTCGAATACCTAGAATTGGGTGACATTTTGATTTACTAGACGGTGCTCATATTACCATATTCAATTAGTGGATGACTGGGCTTGACATTCCTTAATATTCATGGATCTTTGCCTAGCTGCGACTTCCCTGCAAAGGTTGGCGTGTATGTAGCTTAACTGGTTCTCTTCCTGTTGAGACATGTCATACAATAATTTACTTGGGTATATCAGACACATTAATCTACTATTAGTCTATTACTACTATAGAGGAATAGGACCAACCTTGAGACATCCTTTCATCCGAGAATGGGATGTTCTCGTCATCTAGTTTGCCTTTCTATCTACCTAGGTTAGGTAGTAGTTCAATGAATTGGATCCTGGTCCACCCACGGTGATATATCTCATGGATTCTCTTGGCCAACTGATCCATCCTTCCCGTTTTCTGCAAGGCAATACCTAGGTACCTTCTTTATAAAGCTGAATATTGATTGATCTCGAGGTATTCATGTTCCTTTGTCTATGGCATGGCCTTACTTAGTTCAGTAATTGAGGAAGAGCTTTTCAAAGATATCTATGGTCTATCTAAACTACCTAGGGCAAGTAGAATACATGTACGTACCTAGGAAGCTAGGGCCAGATCAAATAATTCAATGATTTCAATCTGTATATAACTCACATAGGTAATACATGTATACGGATAAAAAAATAATACAAGGAAATTAATATCTACCCAAATCCTACCTACCTATTTGTCGGTTATAGTCACTACTCGAATCAATTCAGAGTGTGTACTTGGTTGACTACATACCTAGCGATGGTTAACTAGGGCCTGCACTTTAGAATATTAACTGACACCACCGATTCATCCATGAGTCGTTGAGTAGGAGGGGTAAGATGAACCTAAAATAATGACAACCTGCCAAACATCCGTCGAAGATGGTAACTTACATGTCGAGGTAGTTAATATAGGTTAGTTGATCCTGCTTAATACGTAGTATGAATACTCCAAAATAAAGTAAAACCTAAGTTAATTCAGCCCGCTAAGTAATAGTTAAGTTAGTACGTACGTCGTACGTACTAACGAGTAAAGTTGCTCACTCGCATACAATCCAAGATTCCTCCCTAGTTTAGTTGGTTACCTAGGTATGCGAAGACGGGACGTTGCAGCTCAGGGTCTAAATTCGTACATATAACATAACGCACATACGCACATGCCACATACCTAGGTGCACTAACCTAACTGGGGATTTGATAGCCGGGGCAGATACACGAGACGAACGAGGTGCGGAGATGGAAAAATAAGATGGGAGCAAGATCGCTTTCAGGTTTTATTTTTATTTTATCTCTTCTCGTACGAGTGTGCGGTAGGTAGTACGTACGTGGTTGCAGCCTCGTATAACTAATCCATTGGTATTATTTTTGGATAATGACCTTGTAAATTTCTTCCGTAGACCGCGTAGATTATAATGCGAGGGAGGGGGGCGATTGGCTATTATCCATTCGTGGACTGTTTTATGATTCTATTTACGGTACGGAGAATTAAAGTCGCATGGTTGAATCTACGTATTGCCAATTTAATTCTGATTGGAGTGTTTTCTCACGGCTGAAACCTGACTGATGCTTGAAGAATCGCGATAGGAGGTTACTAGGTACTTCTCACTTTCTCACACGAGAGACTTCAAGGAAACCGAGGAGGAAAGAGGGGTATGTGCCATGCAATCCTCTCAGAGAGTCAGAGACTAACAATTGAGCGAATCACAGGTAGTAGTACGGAATGATTAACCACGGAAACAAGACCGACCATGCGAAAAGGAAAACGAGATGGAGCAAGAACAAGCGAAAAAAATTCAAAGTCCGTAAACGGGATACAACTGCCCGTGGGTAGAGAATTAGTGCACGGGGGTAGTGGTAGAATTACCGCCACGCATATTTCTTACTTCCACACCAACTTTACTTAGGGGTTAGGTTTAGGGATGTTAGGGTGTATTTTAGGGCTTAGGGGTGGTTAGGGTCAGGGGGATTAGGGTCTCTCTGGAATATGCCTAAGAATATATATGCGTGCGTGTAATCTCTACCACCGCCAAGCTAAAAGTGATTTTGTAAATTTCTACCCCCGTGCACTAATTCTCTACCCACGGGCAGTTGCAAGCACGTCCGTAAACACAAAGCTCTGGATCTCCCAGCCAAAATTTAGCGGGGAGAGGGGGTCAACCGGCGAGGTGCTGACGGATCATTTGCCCAGCAAAGAGAGTCGTATATAGCAAAGAGGGGAAAGATACGTGGTCGTGCTGAACACCAGTCAGTGACTCAGCGTCCCGGGGCGGGACCCACTAGAACCCCACCATGACCCAGAGACGGCATGCGTATCAGCCAATGGCGTGGCGTAGATCACTAGCTAAAATATGCGCTGTACATCAGATTCAGAGCCCCTTTGGCCAATCCGCGGTTCCCAAAGAGCCCGAAGGTGGGGCTTCCCGTCGACGGAGACGGGAGCTTGCCGAACCTCTTTTAGTTTAAGTTTATTTATTGGTACTGTACCATGCGTTACGCTGTATGTATCGCACTATACGTACGGATACCTGGCGCGTTGGTGGCCTTAAAAATAGCGAGCGATCCTATGCTGTTATTGGATGGGGAATAATTTGTTATCATAATTCCCCGAGGACAGCTACGTGATTATTGCAGAGGTCGTACATGTTGTTGTTTGTTTAGGATTGCTCCTAAATGACAACATGGAGCAGACTCGTAAACTGATATGATGAAACGGAGTTCAAGATACTAGTTAGTACGTAGTACGTAGTACTACGCTGTACAGTACTACTGGGTCTAGATAATGGCCGAGGCTATTGCGGGTATTTTCCAACAGCACGGAAGAGGTACTCCACTCCTTACCATGAGACTCGCCATTCCATTGTTTAGTACGTACTTGCACAATCCGGGAGTTATCGGAAGACTTGAATGATGGACATTCCTCTATTGCTTGGTTTGTCTGTCATGGCAGCTCGAGAGATGGGAATCCGGAATGGTCCAACACATCTAGGAATTTTGCTAGATTACCTAGGTAGCATCGATAACTGTCTACGGAGTACGTAGTTAGTTAGCATATAAACCCGTCACCCGTACATGCACGGTAGATCTATCCGTGCACGAGCAGCGCAACGTACATCCAATGATCCATACACATATTATGAACTACCTAATTGACATTGTTAACCGAGTTGAGCGAAGACTGCGGAAGCAAGTACGAGAATGCAATGTGAGTTTAATTTCATTCTCTGTCAAATCACGGAAGAATCCATGGATGTTCATGCATGACATTACAACCTACATCTCCGTACTCCGTACACATACACCGAAACAGTATAGATACCGTGGACTACTACGATTAGTATGTAAGTGTCTTAGTGTACTCCGTAAGTAGTTCTTAACCAGACGAAACCTAACGTCTCGAATAATCAAATGAATACGAACGAACACATATATCCTCCGCACATGCCAAAGCTGACGGAGTTCCATACTTGGAATGGATCAAAGCGGAACCCGACGCATCTTGCCGCCCGCCCGCAGCCCGCACTTCGGCTACGTGCAGCAGCGTGTGGCCCTTGCAGCCAATAACTTTGTTACCCCCGAACCCAATATTCATCTACTCCAAAGACTGTCAATGAATTTACTACTCTGTAGTGCTTGCGCGGATGGTCCCGGATTTGATATTCTATTTTCCTAGCAAGTAACTCGTACACTACGTAGTACTAGATTTGGCAGCAATAATCTCCTACTAGTACTAGGTCCTGGTTAGTGGCAATTTGAATCATTGACCCATCTTGCCAGGCTATTGCGCTACAGCCAGCATTTAGCTGTACGGAGTACATATCAATACGTACAGTATTACATAACTTAGTTACCAGTTAGTTACTGTTCGTCAACGATCACTTAGTAACGACATTTTATACCCATGTTTGCATGTAACTATACTTACTCGACTAGCACCTATTACTAGTTCGAACCTACCCCTCTTTCCTTCCTTTTTCTTTTTCTCACAGTGCTGAGTACGCCCAAACTCGCGGTCCGTGATTTTTCACTATGCACGCGTATTTCGTCGTTGCTAGATGAAGTAACTACGTACTATAGGAAGTACTACCAGTAACTAGTTAAGTGCTAATCCATGCGCCGCATGGCGTAAGCATTGGAAATCAGCACCGTCGTCGTCACAAATTAAGCCCTCGAGCTTTTAATAACGCCAGGGCGTAGTTGTTTTTGTAGCTACGTATGTACTATATTATGTACGTATCCGTACACATTACACATTACGAGTTCGCATCTAACTAGGTACTGTTGTATCCCTACTTAGTTTCTACTATTTTACGTATGTCCATAGTCACGTCGTACCCTGTTCACAATCACGATCTCGGTTACCTAATGCATGCACCCGAAGCTACCGTGCCGTACTTCGCACATTGGCATGGACATGGACAGGAGATTGGATGGATTCTTTCTTAGGTAGTTGACTTGCAGCAGCAGGGTCTATGCGTTTGGCTGGCATTTCAAGTCATGTCTCGTCAGTGGTCACGGCCGGGCAGTTTAAAATATGAAGGGGCGTCAAAAGGCTTGACATCGATTAAACGTTCCTGCAGTTTGCTATAATAACGTAATCCATGTTGAATTTCTTATGCTGGTTCATGTCGCCCGCTGTCATTCATCCGATAAAACATTTCCATGGTTGCGCATTGAGGCTCAACTTCACAAGGACAGCCTACAGCCTCGAAAACTTCCGGGCTGGAATATATCTTGTACTAGTATATGTATAGCCTTGGAACTATATGCCTACCAAGGTAATGCATACAAACGCACGAAGCCTAGGTACTTGTTTCTGATCTGCAGACGCAGAATTGGCCATTGTTTCAGGTATCGTCAGTCTGTCAGAGGACTCAGACCGACACTTCACCCTCACATCTTCCTACAATAACGTTTAAGAAAACAACCGGTGAGCAACGGACGAACCAGCGGAATGTTCCTTTTCCTAGAAAAGTAGGGCTGGTGGCGGTTGTTGCCTCAGCTTATCGTTGTAGCACAGACTCGCCTAGAGCTACGTAACTCGTGATTCAAGCTACCCAACAAAAAAAGATTGAATATACAGCAGAGCCAACTGGGCACTAGCATACGTACTCACGTCCAACTAACTACGTACTACGTAATTAGAAGACACACGAAGATCATTAACAAAACCGCTCACATAGTACGTACATACCACGCAAACGCAACGTACCCTGAGATGATTAGCTGGAAGCTGCCTGTCTACGCACGATGCACTAAAGCTGGCAGAAGAAGAAGCAAGGGGGTTTGTTGGCTGAAGGGTTGGGGTTACACGAAACACGGATGAGTCTTTCGTAAACACCATATACGTGCATATACCTGCGTCTATATGTATGGCTGTAAGAGCGGTGAGATAGATATAAAATTTTTTGGGATGGTGTCTGAAAAAAAGGTCTGTTATGTGACCGGTCATATGCTGGGATGTCGTTGTCGTTAGCTCGATAGGGCTCGGGTTAGCCCGACTCGGTAATGTGAAGAACGATACGCGGCTCGAATTTATTATCGTATACGTAGTTACTTGTAGGGAGTAGAACATCGAATTAAGTACACATAATAATCAATTTATAACTAGTTAACTATGTACTAACTACTCCGTATAATGCATAGAAAGGGCCTCGGCGGCAAACACGCACGCCATCCGACTCAAATCAAGAATTAACAAAAGTCTAGATTTTGGCAAACCCTTCCTGACTATACTCACCGATAAAACTAGTTCAAGGCAGTAGTATAGTCGTATAGTATTAGACTTTGATATCATCTAGTACTCCGTAATGAAACGCTAAATTGAAAATTCTCTGCGTTGGTTCCTTCTCAGCCAGTAGCCTCCCCCCTTCTGGCAGGGTGACACTGACACTGACAGCGACAGCCGGCCGGCCGGCCAGACCCTGCTTGAGCCAAGGCCAAGCCAAGCACAAGTCAAGCAAGTCAAGACGAAGTCGATCCCTGTCAAGGCCCACAGAAACCTGCATACAATACGTACGGAGTACATAGTAGATACTACGGAGTACTAGAGTAGATACAGCGGCAGTTGTAACTAAGCGGCATTTAGCATTCACCAGTAGCAGTAACTGATTCAATTATAGATGAATGAATTCAATATCCTCGACTAAGCGAGGGCGTCCATCCATCCTATCAAGTTAGCAAAGCACTATGCTTCGGGGACAGCCTTGTTTCACTTTCGCCCTCTACAGCTCCGTCTCGACTTCTTATTGGCTGATGTACAGCCGCGGTGCATACCTGAGGTAATTTATCCTCCGTGTGATTGGCTCGACTTATCGTTTAATGCACAGCGTTTACTACGTATTATTGACTGTTAGTGTTTAGTGTTTAGTGCTTGGTATTTACTATTTTTTGTAGTTACCGATAGTTCGTAAATTATTTGTTTGCTCAGGCTTTGACCGACATATGCCAATGTATGCATGTATGCATGTATGTTATGCTAGGCCTCGTGGCGTTTCTGTCTAATTACATAGTATATTCGAGAGGCAGGTGCTGTCAGGGTCTTCTCATCTTATGTACTCCATACTCCGTACAAGTCCCGCAGTAGGGATGAATCCAAGATGAATCCATAGTTAGTTCCAAGCTCATAGCCGCTGATCATGATACCCAGATACCGTGATAGGTTATAACGACTAGCTAGTTAGATAACTAACTAGCCAACTAGGATAAATAGTGCTAAATAATGGATTTAAATCTCGACTGTTTTTGCTTTTTCGATTTGTCTTCAAAGCCCAGCCAATCATTACCTAGCTCAGTCATCCAGCCTCGTCTGACCGCTGCTTTTGACTTGCAATAAAGGGGCACGACGTAGAAAGGGGGAGTTTGGCTGTGTCATAATTTTATAGGAACTGCCTACGGAGTACAGAGCAATGGACTTTGACGAGATCGAGAAGGCTGGCCTGCTAATTTAATACTTATCACGAATACGACGTAGGTAGTAGGTACTATCCGCCTCTCTGCGATCGGCTGGCCTTGACCATACAATACGAAATTAAAGCAATACGTAATAGTACATCGTTACGGAATGACCACCACGGTCTAGGACTCTAGTATCTAGTAATCTACCAACGTGTACTTATTAGTTGCATTTTTCATCGTAGATAGCGTAGTACGGAAAAAGCAAGCAATCAATGCTTGCTAGAAGGCCTCTCAGCTTCCGAGTAAAAGCCGGCCTGTAACACGGAGCCGACCTGTTTGTCTAATTCCATTGTATGATATAAAGTGTACAGTACGCGTATTATTTTTATTTTCGAACATAAAACATCAAGAATAACTTAATAAGGCTGTCGTGGGCTAGGCCGGATGGGGCAGTGAGCCTATTCACTCCTTGCCTATAGTTACAACTTTCTTCCAGTACGGAGTACCTACTACGTTTTTTTGTTTTTGTTTTACTACCAAGTTAGGACTATTTCCGACTGAGCAGTGAGCAGTGAGCACCCAGTCGCCTATTGCCCTAATGCGTGGCCTAGTACAATACATCACAGCGCACATTTATAAATCATTCTTCGTACGTCGTATCCGTCTTGCTGATATCTGTCTATACAGGTAGAACGGTATGTATTGGCAGTACAGGTAAATTATCGAACTCCTCCGACCTCGTACGGGATTACAGTACCGTACCGTACGGCACGATACTCTTTACTCGTTTGTTACATACATCTTACATACGGCAAAGAACAATCCGCTATGTTAGGCCAAGTTCAGACGAGAGCCAAAGAAAATCTCCACCGAGAGTCATAGTCTTTTCTTAGTCTCTTTGCTAGCTGGCTAAACTAGTCAAGTCAAGTCGCCCTCGCACTTGCAAGTTGAGATTAATTGACCTCATCGTCCCATCTGCATGCATCGCATCATTCATGGGGGATCTCCATCCGCCAACTGACAGACCGCACAGATACGCACGCATACATACATACATACATACACACTCTATTATTTTTTCCCCCTTCTCTTTATTCCAGCACAATCTTATTATCATTATCTTCATCCCTGTGCTCCTTGATTAGAAGCAGAGCATTGCCATTCGGAGGCCGCGATCGATCCGCCGCCGGTTGATCTGCCTTGCGTTTTCCCACACCACCAGCCTCTTTCCTCCGCCGCCTCCTCTCTCTCTCTCTCTCTCTTTTCTTCTCCTTGGTACGCGCCATCTTTTTTTTTGCTTCTTGTCTGTTTCTACCAATTCGCTTCTCCCTGTCATCTGCTTCTTCTTAACATGCCTGTTCCCCCTCTCCCGTCGTGCATGCATCTACCTAAACCTTCTTCCACCCTGGCCCTCTGAAGAAGACCCTTACCCACCGCCGTCCTGTCTTTGCGCCACCATTCCATTCCACTTGCACTTGCACTTGCACTCAGGCAAAAAGCTGATCTCCACGTTAAGATTCCACAAGGAGTAAGCACGACGACACGAGAACATAAAAAGAAGAAGACAAGAAAAAAGAAAATAAACAGCCGAGGGAGCTGCTCTCCGCTTTTCCTTTCTACACGACCGCTACGACCCGTTACGACCTGTGCTACGATCACGATCGTTTATTTTTCTGTTTCTGTTCTATTTTCTTTTTACATGTCCACACATCTGCATCTGTCTTGATCCCATGTCCTCGGCTACAGCTAGGATTCGCATTGCCTAGAATTTTGATCCTGTTTTGCTCTGCTGCTTAGAGGCAACCTGCCTTTCAACCTGTCCATTTGAGCGATATCCACGGAGAATAAGGCGAAGGAAAACAAAAGGAAGAAGAAAAATACGAGCCAATCAAACAAAAGACATCGCTACCTGTTTGACTGTCATTCGACGCATAATTACGACTTTTTACGACATCTCTGCGTGATATATATTCCTATATATCCGTATCTATTGACTCGAGCGTTTCTTTTAGCAGCGTGTTGTGATTGAATGCCTACATTTTTTGCGTCCTTTCTATCACGATATCGAGATTTGATAGCGCCAAAAAAGGAAAAAAGGTAAACGAAAAACGAAAAACCGAAAAGAAAACAGCCTGTTCTCCTTGCCTTTTCAACGTTCCTCGTCTCCCTCACGAATATCACGAACTTGCTACGATCAGTCGCAGTCTTTTAGTTACACCGAGCGTCGCTTTATACACATACACCGTCCTACGATACAGTTACATACACATTGCACATCAATCATGAATCAAACTCAGTCATATATGGATGTGCACACATCGCACTTTTCATCTCCCCAGCAGTACGGCACGCATGGTGCGACTGCCGGTGGAATGGTGCCTTATTCGCATTATCAGCAGCCTCCGCCCCTTCTCCCACCTGGTTCTACCGGATATCCCTCGACCCCGAGCTCATACTCCTACCAGTACCCTAATGCCGTCACTTCGACCACGCAACCTGCCTCCAATTCAATCAGCAGCCAGGTCCCAACCCAGATTTTGCCACTGCCAGGTAAGTTACTGTTCTCGAAAGACTATTCACTTTTGTATTTGCTCACTGGTTTTAATCCTTCAAACGTACAGCCATGACCAGCCATACAGTAACGCCTCATGGATACGTCGGTGGAGCAAACCCATCTCAACCGCACGCCGTCCATGATTTATCTGGCCAAACATGCCCACCTGGGGCAAAGCCACGAGTTACGGCAACTTTGTGGGAAGACGAGGGCAGTCTGTGCTATCAAGTCGAAGCCAAAGGCGTTTGTGTGGCACGACGTGAAGGTAACGTCCCTATATTTTCCGGCAATGGCTAGGTACTAATAATTCATTGACAGACAATCACATGATCAATGGTACCAAGCTGCTCAATGTCGCTGGTATGACCAGAGGTCGCCGAGATGGCATTCTGAAAAGCGAAAAGGTCCGACATGTTGTGAAGATTGGTCCAATGCATTTGAAGGGTGTATGGTAAGTCATTAGAAATGAAAATGTCAAGGAGAAGGAAGAAGCAGAAACTAACGGAAATTGAAGGATCCCGTACGAGAGAGCTCTCGATTTTGCCAACAAGGAGAAAATTACCGACTTACTCTACCCGTTGTTTGTCCACAACATTGGCGGCCTCCTCTATCACCCTGCAAATTCCAACCGCACTAACATGGTTGTCCAAGACTCACAACAGCGCAGGCTGGAAGGTGGTCAGAGCGCAAGAAGCTCTCAAGGTCCACAGGCTCCTACTTTGCACCATCATCACTCTATGAGCGGATCTGTTCCTTCGCATATGTCACAAGCCCCGGCAACCTCTATCCCTCCTCAGCCTAACAGCAGTGGACGTCCTGGGCTCGACCGGGCCCATACTTTCCCTACTCCTCCAGCCAGTGCATCGAGCTTGATCGGCATCCCTAATCAGGGCAACACCTATGACTGGAACAACCAGAATATGAATTCAACTGTCCAGACATCTCAATCTTTGCCTATCGACACAGGGTTGAACAACACACGGTCAATGCCTACGACACCAGCAACCACGCCGCCGGGAAATAGTCTGCAAGGCATGCCACCGTACCAGAGCCAACCAAGCTATGACAGCTCCAAGCCCTATTATTCATCCGCCCCTTCAACACAAGGCCAATATGCTTCCCAGCCTTTGCCCGCCCACTCCATCACCGGTTACGGTCAGCCACTCATGAAGGATATGGGCCCTTCAGGTGGAAGACCGTCTCTAGGTCCCGCTGAGCCAGACCATCCTGATGTCAAGGTTGATCGATATAATCAACCCAATGGACAGCTAGCAAGCGCAAATGGAGCTGGTGAAGAAGAACCTGCACCAGAACAGGAGTCCGAATACGTCCCAGACAGTGGAGCCGGATCGTATGCGAACCGCAACTCGTACACGTATACTGCCAATCCGTCCGTGGCGTCGCTTGCGGGGGATCATTCTCAGATGGGAGGTTCTCCTTCACATCAGAATGGGGCTGACCGCATGACGCCACGTACTGCCAGCGCCAACCCGCCGCCACAATGGACACAAGGCTACAACACCCCTCCAAGGGCTTTACCGGCAGGCAGCATTTCTAACATTGTTAGTGACACCAGGGGTGCACCCGCTGCTCCTAATGGTGATACATATGCTCCCAGCACTGCGTACAGTTCGAACTACTCGGGGTACCCCCCCGTCAATGGGTCGATGGGATCAACAAAAAGAATGCGCGAGGACGACGATGATCAAGGTCGACCTGACGGGCGTGAAGGCGATTACGACACAAAGCGTCGGAAAACATTGACCGAGACTCCAGTCGGAGCGCCAGTTGGGGGTACCTTTATGCCCATGCAGCAGCCTGTCCCGGCTGGAGGAGTAATGCGACGCCGATGAACAAACAAAGCCTGACAGTCTTGGCCAAACAGTCTTGAAAGTTTTTTCATCAGTATAATCAGCTAATAATGGCCCTTTCTTCCGAGAATTGGCTTTTAATCAAGAACCAGTCTTTTACGTTGTGTCGGTACACAGTCATTGGTGCTTAGAGGGCAGATTCTGGTTTACTTGGCGTTTATTTTCTTCCGGCAGGTCATACCATACACTCAGACATAATTTACCTGACCGAAGTGGAAGTGCGCAGACAAGAGACAGGATTTTTTTTCATAGTGAGCGCTATGTATATGCCATGCATGACATACGAAGCTAGCCATGATCCATTCTGTTTCTATGTCTGTTTTGAATTTGTCAATTCTCCCCATTTTTTTTTGTTTCTATTTCTTTTTTTCTCTTTGTGTTCCTGCTTCCTTATTCATGTTTTGCGTTGGTCTAAATGATTTTTGTCAAACATGCTTCTAACGACCACGATGTAACGAATTTCCTTTGCGTCTCTGTGATGATGATCGAGATCGAGATTGAGATCGAAGATCGAAGCTGTACCTGTTGTGCTAGGTACATAAAACTCCATTCTCTTTATACCTTTCTTTCTCCATGAGACTCCATACTAGTTAAGTTTTAGCCGAATTGCATGGCTGTGCACTGTGTAGTCCCAAATAGGAAAAACGTAAACACGCCGCAGACCGATAAGCCGATAAGAAGAGAGAGCTTGGCATGTCGACAATTCTTTGGTCGGCCTCGGAGAGCTGGACATGCCAACACTCACAACTTACCTACAAGAGCAAATGCACTGACAAAACTGACGAACTACGAAGCAATTCAACGAGTATAATAATACACAATGCCCGAACAGAGCTCATCATCCTCGCCAAAGCAAGAACAAAGCACGAAGAAAAGACCCCTCCCCTTCGACTCATCTAGACGAACGAAACCCCAACCCAAAAACCACCTCATCTTTGACCCATGGAACTCCTCCTCCACGGGTCATCAACGGTCCCAAATCAATACATACTCTGGCACGACCTCGTGGCGCGATGTGAGGAGGCGGAAATTAGCGGGACAGCTTGTCGCGAACACCCCTACTCGAGCACAGAAGATTGACGCGGAAAATTCAAGAGAGGAATGGAGATGGATGTCCACGCAAGAAGCGCAGAGGATGGAATTGGGTGTTAGTGATATTAGGCGGTATATGGGGGTGGTGAAATCGACGGGTTGTCGTGGGGTGGATCAGAAGCTGGCTCGACATGAGCCAGAGTCGGAACTTTTATATCCAACGACGACGACGACGACGACGACGACGAAAGAACCGGCATTGACAATTATGTCTGCTTACGAACCTACTTCTTCTACATCTATTCTCGACGACTCCCAGCAGCATAACACCAACACCAACACTGAGGAACCACGAGTCCTCGAAAGGACAAACAGAGGGATATTCTCGAGTTTAACCTTCTACATCGACGGGTCAACATACTCAATTATATCCGAGCACAAACTGAAACGCATTCTGGCGGCGGAGGGAGGCTGTATATCGCTGCATTTGGCGCGCAGGGCTGTTACGCATGTTATTCTGCCTACTTCTGGAGGAGCTCCAGAAGGGGCAGGGAGAGCAGGGGGATTATTAGCAGCTGGGAAATTGCAGAGGGAGGGTACTAGAGGCAGTAGTAGCAGAGGTGCCGGTGCTGGTGGTGGGAAAGGGATCAAATATGTTACTGCTGAATGGTACGACTCCTTTCCAAGCGTTATTTATATAAGATGATTATGAAGTACTAATGCATGCTGAACAATAGGGTCGTTGAGAGCATCAAAGCTGGGAAGAAGTTGCCTGAGGCACGGTTTCGTGCTTCGACGAATACTACAAGGAGTACTACTGGCCTGGTGGGTGCGCCGGTGGGACAGAGAAGTGTTTATGACATGTTCAGAAAAGAGTAGTTACCTATTTACTCGCTGGTCTATCGAAAGCAATAATTTAATAAACAAAATATCCAGCAAACAACGTAGATGATATGGGTATATATACATATAACAGACCGATCAATCAAGGTAAAAACGATACGTCATGACAATTCTATACATGGATGCATAGAGATATTGTTACAATATTCATATTCATGTCCAAGCATCATTCGTGTCATCATATAAATGCGCCATCGTGAACCAACCGCCGCGTTCCAACGTCACTTCCATCGCTGCTGCTTTCGCTGTTGTTGCGAGCAGCGTGGGGGTTTCTGTTGTTATTACTGCTACTGCTACTGCCGACGGTTTGATGGCCGTGGCGACGATAACTACCCCTATAAGCCCGACCTGTGGACGCTGGAGTTGCGGCAGCAGACATCACACCGAATTCAGAGGGGTTAAAATCATTTCCGTCACCGGCACCGCCTTCACGGGAATATGCTGGCGGTGGATTGTCTATTTGGGCGTGCACGAAATCCGATTCTTGCTCTCGGGGGCTGCTGCCGGTAATGTCGGGTATCGTGGGTAGGGTGTTGCTGATTCGCTTCTTTTTACCGGTGGCAATCGAAGAGGAAGGTAGAGAGTGTGTCTGCGGTGTGGCAGAGTCATATGGTTCACCAGGGGGAGGTGGTGAGGAAAGTCGGCGGATTGATTGGTACCCTCCGAGCTGTGCAGATTCAGGACCATGTCCGACATGCTCATAATGATGATGCATGTCCTCGTACGCCGGGAAGGTTGTCGTTGACATCGATGATGAAGTAGAGACCTGGTGAGGTCGAGGAGCATTGTACTGAAGCCTTACATCCTCCAAAGCCTGACCAATGGCCGCGCCAAACATGTCTGGGGAAGACGAGCGAACCATCAGCTTTTCGTCATATTCGTCGTCGTCATCAACGTTTTCTTCTACATCATCTTCGTGCTCCATGTTTGATGATTGTGGGTCTCCTTTGACCAGTCCTAGTCGTTCTTCTTCAGTGGCAGCTTTGGCTACATGACGGTAATCCGATCCCCTCTCGGCATTATGCCGTAGAATACTGCGCCCAGGGCTGACTGGCGGGCGAGGTAAGCTTTCGCCGGACTTTTTACGTCCGAATATAGATGTAAATGAAAACTGCCGTCGCGCATAATGCGTCGGCGGCTCAGGCGTGAGATGACTGTTTCGCACCGGCGATGTATCCGGACGCTCGTCTGCCCAGACAATCGACCTGGGCGTGTTGCTGCGTTCTCTGCCGGTTGAGGGCTGGAATGGAGGCTCCAATCCTCCGTCACCGCCACTTCCATGATAAGCAGTATCGACACCTTGGCTATTCTTGGTTAACGGAATTTCTGTTAATGCTACTGGCTGCACGGCATTCTCTGCTTCGTCTTCATCTGCATCGTGCCGCCAGTGTAACGGATGATGCAAAATGGTGGAGGCCCGGCTGCGAGCGTCGGTGAAGAACGAGTTGTTGCCACTAGGTGTACGAGGCGGCTTATCGTATGTGTCTGGGAAATAAGTCATGCCTAAAGGCGGGTGAGGAGTCCGCACAGAGCGGTTTGATCTGGGTGTCATTGTTGGGTGATCGCCAATTACGGTCTTGCGGCGTCTGATTCCATCCCACTCGATCACCTCGTTGTCGCCCGGTTGGCTCATCTGGTCTTCTTGCTTTTCTCTGAAGAACCGCTTGGCCTCTTCCTCTTCCATCTTTTGTCTAGATACTGAAATTCGGCGAATGATAGCAGCCGCGCCTCGGATTGCGTCTGCCTTTGGCTCCATTTCAGGAGCCTCTTGCTCGCTGACTTCTCTAATCTGGTCCAAATCACCTTTGAAGACTGCTGCATCAGGCACATCCTTGGCTGATTTGGACAATTGTAATAGCACCACGCCCGAGCAGATCGTTAGAAATCCCATCACAATAGTAACTATAGCCATTGCGGAAGCCGCAAATCCTTGGAACAGAACAGCGGATGTAATAATTGTTGAGCTGGTGAACATCACGTAGTAGGTGGGCGTAACGAGAGCGGCGTTGTAAATATTCAATGCTTTCTATGAGTCTTTTGTCAGCACGTGTATCTCCGAAACGTTGAGGGACGGACTTACGTTGAGATAGATAATTTCGGTCAGCAAGGAACACACAACAAAGACCAACAACACATAGAGAAACCAGTGCTTGAACTGTGACTCTCCTCTGATCTGCGCGAGAATCGAAGCCCCCAGACCTTGGGTCGCAACAACACTGAGCCCGCCAATAAGACTGCAGACTGTTATATAAACAAACATGCTGCGTTTACCATACCGGGGACCGGCCCACAGAGCGGTGAACAAACAACCTACAATAATAATACCAGCGTATACCAAAAAGCCAGGCTGGATGACATAATGCTGCATGCCCTGAATGTCACTCACGGAGGCTTCCGACGGCGCATTCAACGCTATGACGGTTGCCCCGATAATGCAATTAACGCAGCCTATCTTGCCGACAAAACTGAGCCGTTCCTTAAGGAAAATGGCAGATAGAATGGTGGTTACAACGACAGATAAAGCGCCCATGGGAGTCACCAGGATGGCATCGACGAAACAGTAAGCCACAAAGTTGCAGGTTTCGCCGATGATCATCAGCGTCATGCCGGTCCACCACCAGAGGTTTTTCAGATATCCATAGCCCTCGCCGGCCTCTTCGTTGTATTTCACGTTTGCTTTGAGAAGACCGATCTTTTTGATGACGAACGATATGCCGATAAAGACGCCGGAGGAGATGGCCAGTGCGATACCGATTGCCTTGTATGACGCAGGTTGCGAGGAGGGGGAAGTAGCAGAGGAGGAAGTCGAGTTGGCACGAGCATACAAGGCATGGGCCTGGTCCAGGGCCGCTGCTGTCAAGTCCATGACAGCGAGATGCGGCCACTAGATAAGCTGGCAGATTCGATGGGGAGTGAGCCGATGACTGGGTGTCAACTTTGAGCAATCAGCGGAAATATATAGCCTGCGTCTGTCGGACAACGATGTATAAAAATTGATATCGTTCGTTACGCCATGAGCAGGATGCCTGCATGGGGCTCCGTCACACAGAAAGCTCGTCCACGGAAAAACCAGGTAATAGTATGTAGAAGTAGGTTGGGCAAATTGACAAATTGACAGCTTCGTGATGTATCAACGACTGGGGAAGTTGCAAGTTATAACCAGAGGACGGCAAGTCAGTCACACATGGATCAAACAGAGTACGTAGCTAGGTAAGACAGTACCTCGTACTAAGGCCACTAGTCTCTCTGGCCGTGCGTTGTCTGGTTACTGCATATCCCGTACGGAGTATCTTGTAGTGCGTACTGCAGCAGTTCTATAATCAAAGCGGGAACTGAAGCAAAAGGACGAAAGGGGTACGTATTGGTCTTATTCCACCAACCTCTGGATGATGAGGTTGGGAGGTTTTTGTGGCAGGCGGTGGTGGACTGGTGGTTGTTTGGTTGTCCATGGAGATGACGACCAAAGCGGGAAAGATCCAAGCACAAACAAGGCTTAGCAAGGGCGCTTGCTGATTGGCTCTGTCGGCACCAGCCACCCCGCTCTACTGCACACCCAAAGTTAAAAACTCGACATACTGCAAGTTGATTGGCCTAAAAGAAGGTTTCACGTGCGCGTCTTGCAAATTGCGGCTAGCCCCTGCCCCACCCATGATCTGGCCAGCCGCACAGCCTCCCCAGCGGCCAATCAGCTTCGTTCTTCACTTAACTATAGTACTATGTATCAGTCTATCAGATAATCATATGTGATAGGAACACTCGTGGTATCTTGATATTGAATACACTTTATCAACAGTAGGTATGTAAAAAAAGGTCATAATAGTCACGTCATTGAACGCATTATACATAAGAAGAAGAAAAAAAGAAGAAGAAGTGGTGTTCCAAAGCTAATCCATAGAGCCTCTGAAATGTAAAATCATCGTACGTTGTAGGTGGGCTTCCGTAATTTATCGACCACGGGAGGCCCATCCACAGGATACGGCGGCCGATGATACCCAGGCTGCACAGGCCGAGGCGCCCCAGGAAGTGGCATGGCGATTCCTGCATTACCCCCGTCATCCGGATATGGTATCGGCGTCTTCGGTGGCAGAGGTGGAGGCGCATTCATATTCGCTTCCAAGTCGCCGCTGCGTCGTGGTGATCCCGGGGATGTGCCATGTACGTGTTCCTCAGACCAGCGTCGTGTATTCCCATCTGGAGAAGCGAGATGAGCTTGAGGTCCGAGATCATCAGGGCCAATAATCGCAATTTTCTCTTCATACACGCGAGGAGGGGAATGATGCGGCCGATGTCCAACTGAGATGTCATCGGCTGGCAGTTCGATGGCCATTGGATTTGAAGGGGGAGGTACGATGATAGGAGGAGGCGGCAGGTTTGTTGCAGCAGGCTGTTGCGTATTGGCTGATGTCGCCACTGCTGCAGCATGTGATATCTGCCGTCGATGCATCCGTTCGATTCTCGCCAGCTTGGATGCAGCCTCCAAAGTCATTGCTTGAACGTCCGGTTTGGCGAGGTACCGGCGTGTGTTGGTACTGATATCCACCAGCCGGTTCCACTCATTCATTCCAAATTCCCCAACCCCAACTTCTACATTCAATCGGTAGTAGTTCTCTTTCTTCACATTGCGTTTCGCTAGGTGCTCCGAAAGCATCCTTTGATGGATATCCTCGCAGCCCTCGATCTTCGCAATGAGGCGTCGCCGGGCTTCCGCAAATGTTCCTAAAGCATCTCCAAAAAATCCCTCCCACCACTCATGCTGCTGATGGTTTGTTCCAGCCGGACGCTTGCCAGTTCCTATACTGACAAAAACACCAAGCTCGCGGCCTGGCCACTCATTCACCACAGCTTCGTCAAGTGCTTGGGGGGCAGGGTTGAACGTGCCAGCACCCTCATCAATAAATACGTATTGACCAATTTGAATGGGTTTGAAAGCTAGGCCTGTAGCCGAAGTCGCACGGCCGGCCTGCCAGATGGTGCACTCGAATTCAGGGGGAGGCTCTCGCCTAGAATCATAAGAACGTAATAGAACAGGCGGCGTACTAGCCCGTGATCCTTTGTACACAGCAGTAACAGCCCTGCATATAAGATGTCAGCAAAAATGATTAGTCCACTTAATCCGAAAGTAAGCAAAATGAAGCCAAAATGGGGCCGTACGTTTTGGTGCGGAATTCCCGATTATCATAGAGCGCAGCGTCCGGGTTCCCAAACCGGAAGCCATTATAGCCGGCAAAAGAGACTGAATTCCGCTGGCTGACTGGCGACGCTGGTGCTCGCGACGTATTTGTCGAGCTGAAGCTTGATCGACTGAGAGTACGCTGGGGCACAGAATGTATGGGACTCGAAAAATCGACGGTGCTGGCATTTCCAAAATCGTTGCCCTCAGACTCATAAACTGTATGTTGACGAACACACTGTCTAATCGCCTCTTCCAGCTTGGATGCTTTGAAAAGCGTCGACCGGTATGGGATCCCCGCTATCGTCTTGTCCGTCTCAAAGACTTTCTTCGTCATGCGAACATATACATCCTTGCACGTTTCGAGATCCAACCGCAGCCGGCCCAACATAATAGCAATCAGCCCTCCTGTGCCCGTGCCAACGATGAGGTCGAAGTAATCGCATGGCTTCGGGATCTGGTCTCGGCGCGGCGCGTTCCCTTCGCACTCGACGTACGTGCGATACATGAGCTCTTGTAGCAAAATAAGCATCGAATAACCCCGCACGCCGCCTCCATCTGGGGAAGTATTAGTTGCCGAGTTTGAGATATCATTGCGTTAGGTACGGTACAAACCTAAGGAAAGCACCCTTAGAGGCGGGCCCTTTGTTGTGTCCTTTCTTCGCAACGGCGTATTTTCCATGGCTTGATTGCGTTTTATTTTTATTTTTTTCGTATGTACTTGTATTGACGAAGAATGCAGCAAAGAGCTGCTTACCACAAAGCACCTCTATCTGTGTATAGTGCAGGTATGTACTAGCTGTTGTTTTCTTTGTGAGGTGGGAATGCGCGGGATCGCAACCGGCAAGACCGGCCAGTGACGAGGAGCCCGTGACTTGCAGGCCGATCAGACGAACAGGTCGACGGATAACAGCGGCAGTGAAGTAGACCGTTGTTGATAGTAGTACGTATATAAGAAGTCGTGTCTGTAGCAGAAAAGGAGAATTGGAAATGACAAGAGAATAGAGTACAAATCCGTCCGGATTTAGGTGACGTGATGGTGTCTGAGCTGGGCAGCACTGCGGCCAATCACAGGCCGAGCGCCCCTCGCAGCGTGGCGGTGCAGCTTCAGCGCCTGAATCTCCAGGCACTACCTAGGTAAACCTGCACAAAAAATATTCCTTTTACACTTGTCTACATTTCGCTATGCTGTATGCACATTTTAGTACAATAATTGCAATATGCATTATTCAAACGGAATTCCAGAGAATGGCACCACGCTAAAAACAAAGTATGTACAAAGGAAAAATACAAAGAAGAACGCTCATCGCGGCTGTCGAGCCATAGCTTCAAACACCGGGGTAAGATTTCGCGCTGCAGGATCGCCAAACAGCTGTCCTGCATCCGCGTCTGGGGAACTCGTGAATTGGTAGCTTGAGCCTGTGTGTGACATTGACATTGACACTGACTGCCTCGACACGGCCGTCCCGGTACTCGAATTACTACTGCTAAAGATGCTAGGCTCTCCCGTCGAAGGTGTGCTGGCCGCTCCAAATGTTCTATTTGGTGTCAATGAATTTGCCTGGCTGTTCAGTTTTGCTCTCGCATCACTCAATTCGCCGTACCATCTCCTCGCAATCTCAAGCCTCTGCGAGATATTTTTACGATGGTGGCGAGGACAGAGCATCCAGTATGCCAACTGTTGAAGAGCATTCAGTTCAAATAACGCATCTACAGGGGAAAATCTCATCTTCGCTATCCGGTCAGCAGCAGCAGCCTTATCAGCGTTTGAGATCATGTGTTGGCCACAGCTTGCGCCCTGTTTCGTGGTTCCGATACATTTCAAAATATCTGAGTCAAGATCCCCGGCGTACTTCAGTAGATCTGGAGGAAGGGCAAAATTGACTGCAGGAGTAGAGGGAGCATTAAAGGCCACTTCTGCGGGGTGGACAACTTGGTGGTGGGTTGCTTGCATCTTGCGAGCACAGCTGTCCTCTGCAGCCTTCAACTTCTGCTCCCGTTCCATCAGTCTCTTCTGCCATATTTTTATCGCTTCCACGCTTCGCCTTAGTTTTGTCCCTCGGGCCAAAACGTTGGCTTCTCGAGCTTTAAGCTGTCGGTCTCTGACGGCCATTTTTCTCTTTTGAGATTTTTGAAACACTATTAGGCGCTCCATGACCCTTTTCCTTATAGCTTTCTCGTAGTCATGTCTTCTCCTATACCTCTCTTGGCTCAATTTGAGGACCCGCTCTCGCTGCTGGTCCAACAATGCGATCACATTTTCTCCAATAGATTCGCTAATATCAGCTACCTGCTTTCTGCGTCGAGTGCGAACTTCATCTGCTACTGCAGCAAGGCGTGCAGAACGCCGCTTCTTGAGAAGCGAGGTATACGCCAGCCATTTGGTTTGAAGCCATGATACCAGCGTTGCGGATATCACCGCGAATCTGAGCGTGCTGCCCAAGAAGGACAGAACAAGCAGGAGTGCGCCGGCGTTTAATATATAGAAGGAACAAGACTTCGGTTTTTCGTCCATTATTTTGCTGGCCGTGAATAAATCCTATCCATGAAAAATAAAGCAGCAACGAAAGAAAAACATGGGAATGTGAAATGGAAAGAGGGGGTTTAGCACTGGTTCGCTACTTTGCGGCGCAGCTTCAATTACCTAGTCCCAAACCTGCTTCTATCGCGTGCGCCCCGGAGGGTCGTAGTTCATAGGATGGTAGTTCGCAAGGCTGCGACGCTGCATGCAGCTAATTTTCAGCCTATCACCACACTTTTCGCAGATACCAGACACTAGGTAGGGGACAAGACACGCCACATGCAGTGTCTGTCTCAGATATTGATCGTGCATATATTCATGGATTGAGAAAATATCTACATATTGTACTATATGTATAGTTGATCCTGGTTGAGCAGGATGAAATAAGGCGGGAAACCCTAAAGACTTTCAGGCCTTCTTGTTTTTGAACCGCCTCAACAGAGACATCCCATGTCAAGCTGCGAGGAGACAGAGCCTGTGAAACACCGGTCGTAGCTTGCGATGTTGTGCTGTTTCTGCGGAGGCTACATCTCAGCTCCATCTCCTCTCTGGCGTATTCTTGCTGCTCACGGTGGCCCAGCGCGAATGCAGCACTGTCTGAGAATAGAGCGTATCCAGGGTGAATGACTGTGTCTTTCTTCGAAGAGTCGTCACTTGCCTTGACGGCAGGAAATAGACACACCGAACGGGCGTCAGTAACAGAAATGCCCGGCGGATTTTCAATCTCCTGCAACGACCCTGGTAGCCACGACTCTTCACGACTGGCTTGACTCGGTGGTTGTCCTGAAATGGAAATTCGCAGCTTGTCAGTCTTCACAGCAGCTCCCAAACTTGTTGCTCCACGGATAATATCTGCCAATTTCACCTCAAAGTCCTCCTTTTTTGATGGCTCGATAGTCGGTGTGAGGGTCTTAATGATATGACATGCTATGTCCTTCTCTTCTTCGCCTGACTTGCTACTACTACTAATCATAGATAATCTAGCCATAGCCTCGCAGGTGATGTTTCGCCAAATAGCCTCCTTCTCAGAACCGGTGTCCTTTATTTTATCATATATAACATCAAGAACGGTCTTTGACTTGTCAGGTGAAGTCAACTCGTTGATTTGATGGCATGGGAAATATTGCCAGATACTGTCACACAGCTGGGAGACAATATAAGACTGTGCACCGCGTTTCCAGAGACATTGTGCCACGGGGGTTCTTCTTTTGGGGACGAATTTGAAGAATTCTTGGTCTTCAAAGCGTTCTCTCTCGACTGTGGACAGGATAAGCATGTTGTCAGTATATCAATATTTAAATATAATTCCTTGATTTAGGACTCACTATTTGATCGTCCTCCATGGGCCCGGTAATGTAATCGGGTTCTACGCATCCCATTCTTCTCTACAAGTCTACTTGCCTATTAAACCGCATCCTTGCAGTCCTGCTTCACAGCAAAATTTCCACCCTTCGACGCAATTTGAGCTGTTGGTACCTCGAGCATATCGTCTATATGCTTGGTGTACATTGGCCGCGTACTCCTAAGCCTCACACCATATATCTGCAACAGAATATACAACGGAATGAGGCCAAAGCTACATATAATGCACTGTGCGGCAAAGGTCCATGTATATCCTAGAGGCGAAAGTCAGTGAATACTCAGTGCGCAGATTGAGATAGAGATACAGAATTGAGAAACATACCTGAAGCTTCGACCCAGTAGTATATGAACCAGGGATTGATGAATGCTGAAAGCTGTATAAGTGGTGTTAATATCAAACAGAAACCAAGTGGGTGAAGGAGGGGGATGCGAGGCTCACATTGATGATAACAATGTAGAAAGTAATAACTTCATTCGCATGCTCCGGATAATTGTCGACAATGTACGCAGACAACACCGTATTTCCAGTTTGTAGTCCCAGAGTATCTATCACCCAAAAAGTCAGCCAATCCAATTCTTCCATATGCCTTCTTGAACGGTTGGACTCACACAAGAAAAAAGCAACCTGCCCAACAACCCAATGCCAATTCTTATCCACACTTACCCCCAAAAGCACAAGTCCCAGCGATGACACAACAGCAGCCGGATAACCCAACCAAAGCCTCATTTCAGGTACACGGACGCCGCCATTCTTGCGCGCGAGATGGCTCATTAGTTTGTCGCTTAGGTTTCCTGAGCAGACGACTTCGGCGAAGAGGAGGCCAACCAGTAAACCAATTAGGAGTAAGCCTTGGGTGCGGGGGGGGGGTCGTTTACGTAGGCATCTGGGACGAGGGTGGTGATGCTGCAGATCCTGTTGGTCGACTAGTCAAATTTCAAATTCTATGCGTATCCATGGTAATGGTACATACCACCAATACTGCAGAAAGCAGTAACTGAGGACGCTGATGACGATTGTGGGATAGCGGAATAGGTTGAAGAATTGAATAGTTGTTCATACTTTGGGGTGAGGGACGCCGGGGACTTTCTTGGTGTTCTGTAAGTGATAATGATGATGTTAGACTGGACGCAGGAGTGTAAAGATGAGGGATAACTCACGAAGAAACTGAATTTGCTGCTTTCGCTTGATGTGCGTTCAATTGACACAGTTGCATCTCCTCCATACTTCTGAAATAAGACGGCTGCTCGAGGGTACAGTGTCTCTGGCAGAAAGAGACATTGCACAACCAACAGTACAGCAAATAGAATCGTGACATGATATTCCCCAGACGTAGCCAGTAAACCGCCAACTATTGATAGTAAAGATTAGAAGACTCTCCCATCAACCAGGATCAAAACACTTACAAACACCACCCAACACGGTTCCAGCATTCGCCGCAATAGTCCACATCCCCACCCTCAACCCCCTTTCATGCTCAAACGAAATATCATGGATAATCAACAGCCCAATATTCGCTGATGGTCCCGCGCCTAACCCCTGAAAGAACCTTGTCGCCATATAACCCCCAAAATTAATTGTCTTGATTGAAGTACACCCGCTCGCCACCACAGCCAAAGCAGTACAAGCAATCAAAACGGGCCGTCGTCCATATGTATCCGCCAAAGCGCCCACGAGCAACGGGCCAACAGCGACGCCCAGGCATGGTAGCGTAAAACTCCAGCTGACTTGAGAATAGCTGATGTTAAGTTGTTCCTCTAGAAAGCCGAAGGAGGGGATGGGTGCGGTGGTGAAGTAGGTTAACATAAAGTAGCTATAGACAACTATGAAGAGACATGTTGATTTGCGGAGGAGGGGCCAGTTCAGAGGATCTTTTGGGTCGGATGTAGGCGTTGGAATCAAGGGGTTGCCTTTGGGGTCAAGTCTTTTGAGGATTGTTGGTGCCGTAACGGGCTGGGAGGTCTTTCGGATACCTATCCACTACTGCAATTTTGTGAGGAAGATGGCCGATCGTTTACATCCATATCCATGTCCATTACTATTATCATTATCGTCGTCTATAGTTGTCAATCTGTCTGCCAGTGTCTGGTCAAGTTTCCTCCTATGGGTTAGCTTGTTAGGGCTGTTCGGCGATGCGCTGATAAAGAGGTTGCTTCAGATTGGCCACATCGCTATCTCCTTGACTTTCCTGATCTGGAATGGTATCAGATTGTGAGTATCGCTACTATCGCTGTTTCTCCTCGAATTGCTCAAAGAAGTAAATATCGGGCTATCTCGAATACTTTGTGTTGCTTAGCTGTGTCTGGAAGTATATCTCCTCAACTTACCTCATTTGGCGTGTGTCTTGGACATATTTAAAGGGATAGGATCCATCCCGTCTCGGACTGTGCTAAGTTTTGAGCTTACTCGATGATCAACTAAGTATTCGGATATCATCTAATCATGTTTTCTATCGCCGGTCTAGCGCTATCAGCGTGGCTGCTATATGTCCTAGTCAAAGCAATCTGGGGATGGCAAGCCAAAATACCAGGGCCTTGGTACACAAACGTCACCAGCTTCGTGTTAAAGTATCACGAATTCACAAAGAACCGTCGACTATGGATTCATCAATTACATCAGGTCTATGGTCCAGTCGTTCGTGTTGCTCCGAATGAAGTCTCATTCTCAAATCTGGAAGGGATGAAAGAGATTTATCAAAGTGGAGGGAGCGGATATGACAAGACGGAGTTCTATGATTTGTTCAAGCAATATGGATATCGGACGTTGTTTACGACACCGAGTAAAGTTGATGTTAGTAGCTGACCGTCAGAATGTTCCTTGTTGGGGGGTTCTTTTGCTGACGAGAAGGATAGCATGCTACGAGAAGGCGGATACTTGCGGACAGGTATTCCATGACGAATGTTCTTCGTGCTCCAATGCTCGAAGGTTTTGAGCAAAGGGCTGCATCAGTCTTGAAGCAATGCGAAGCGTCTCGTGGTGGTTACCTGGATGTCTACGTATGAGCCCTTTTATGAACAAATACACCTCTAGATTGAGACTGATAGTCGTGTAGGTCACTCTGCATTGCTATGCTTTGGATTGCGCTTCTCACTTTCTATTCAATCCCGGCGGAACAGATACTCTGAATAACGCGGAAGATTTCAAATTGATGCAAGAGCTATCGTATCACGATAGCATCAAACGTAAGTTCTCTTGAAGTTCCAGTCGACAAGCCGATTCTAAGACAGAACCAGAACGGTATGTTCAGCACTACTGGCCAGCCCTGAATAAGATTTTCGCATCTTTCCTCAGCCCCAAGCGAGTGTCTCTTTCGAGAAGTTATGTTCTCAAACAAGCTCACCAGAAAAGTTCCCATGAGTCATCTCTCATGCACAAATTGCAGAGCAAATCTTCCGAACTCGCTCCAATCGAGATGGCAGCTGAATGCATGGATCATATGGCGGCCGGAATTGATACTACTGGAGATAGCCTTTGTTTTTTGATGCATGAGTTGTCATTGCCACGCTCAGAACATATCCAGCAATGCCTCTGCCAGGAGATCTCCGAGAATCCGGATGCGAGGATAGATGAATTACCCTATCTTGATGCCGTTATCAAAGAGGGCCTACGCCTGTTTGCGCCAATTCCGATGAGTCTGCCTAGATATGTTCCGGAAAGTGGCAGAAATATCTGTGGTTACGATTGCCCCGAAGGCACCATAGTGAGCTGCCAGGCATACTCACTTCATTTAGTGAACCCGGATGTGTTTCCGAATGCCGAGTCGTTCATGCCCGAGAGGTGGCTACAGAAAGAAGGAGAAGCCGAGCGGAACAGGCTGCTCTTTGCTTTTTCTGCTGGCGGAAGGGGATGCATTGGCAAACAGTGAGACTCTTCCTCGAATTTTTCACGTTTTCAGTGGACTAAGCTAATGTATCATAGTCTCGCAATGGTAGAAATGAAGACGTTATTGCGCAGAATATACAGGCAATATCGAACGACAATAGCACCTGAAATGAAAGGAGATATGTCAATTCACGATCAGATCATAGCGTCCAGACCTAAAGACCAGACATGCCTCTTAGTATTTGATCGAATATGAAAAGACGATCATAGATAATCGAATGTGAACGGAAGGTTACTTTCCAAGGTAAGGTATACGTCAAAGAAGAGCAAAGTAGGAGGCCATCTCGAAGTTGAAAGGAGAAGTAAGTAGTTGAAACTTTTTCAGCTGATACAAAACCTGTAATCCATTTTCCGTTCATCCACTCATTAAAGAGGAGTTTTCTTTGTTCGTATATGAATATATCTGTCCGGATTTCGTACGGTTAATGACTGTATGTATGCTCGTGAAATACTAATACATGATTACAGTCAGAGTCTTAGCTTGTGGCAGCACTCGAGGAAAACGGAGACATAGGTGTACTTCCCAAGTTCTTGAAGACTTCAACATCGGGAGAAAGATCTTTTGCTGACTATCTACGACAAGGTATGTCGATGATTGGGTAGAGATAAGCCCATTGGCAAGTTACCCCATACTTCCTCAGTACAGTACTACAGTAGTAAGTTTCTATTCTAGCCTCCTCAACATCAATTGTCATAACATTCAACGTTCAACTTAAAACCATCGTAAACAGCAGCATGCCCCTCCGCTCCAACCACGGCTGCGCCCGCTGCAAACACCGACGACAAAAATGCGACGAGAAGCGGCCCACTTGTACGCGCTGCAAAGAAGCTGTTGTGAACTGCGAGTATGTAATTACGCTCAAATGGGATGGCCGTGTGCCGAGGAAACAGGAGCAGATGTCGCGTCGGAGACGGAGGGTTGCTTCTGCAACCACGACAGAATCGGAGAGTCTACAGCATAGTCCTCAGACTCAACCTTCGATAGATGACGGTAAAAGGGGGTTTGAGTTAATGGAAGTAGACGCTTTCAAAGACCTTGGTTCCCGCGACAAGTTGTTGTTAAAGCACTTCATAACGCACGTATCAAAACTAATGAGTTGCGCGAACAAGCATGTCAAATCCTGCCCGCAGCACTGGCGACGCCCTCCTTACTCTACGCTACACTAGCATTCTCGGCACTTCATCTCTCAACTTATGTTGGCATCGACTCCAGGGATAGCAAAAGCGTGGGAGGAATGTCTGATACATTAGTCGCCGACATTCTTGCTTGTAGTATCACGCATCTACGGCAAGAACTCGACAACGACTCATGCAACAGCAGTACGCCAGCTCTCTTACACACTGTGAAAACTTTATGTCTATTTGAGGTCTACTCAGGTAAACACGACTCATCCTGGCGCGCAAATTTAAATGGCGCAAGGCTCTACTCAAAAACACCACAACAAGAACAACAACCGATCTTTCGACAAATGTATCAGGTGGCTGGTTGATAGCGAGATGGTACATCTCCATCGACGCCCTGTCCGCATTGACGAATGACGAAGCTCAAGATAAAGAGCAGCAGGCAATTCAGCCCTTAATCGATTCAGTGGTTTCCCAAGGCTCTATGCTGGATATCTATGCAGGTTATTCGGCTGATTTGCATTTAGAATTCAAAGATATTGGGCATTTAGTGCAACAATATGCATCTGCCAGAAACAGATACTGCGATGATGATATTCTGTCGGATTTGCTGAGGCATTGCGACGAATGTATCGAGATTGAACCACGGGTCGGAAAACATGATTCAGCGAGATCGGGACGGCGGTCTCAGGATTCCCGGCGAAATATCTCTAAGTATCGAGGAGTTTCAGATGTTCTCCGCTTGTAATACTGCATATCAGTACTCGGCGCTCTTGCACATTCGTCGTCGACTATACAACATGACAGCGGAATCAGAGCAAGTACAGCAATGCGCCAGGGGCATTCTGGATACAGTATGCAACGTCCGCCCGGTCACTGTATTGTCGCCATGGATATTGCTTACGACGCCTATATTCACTGCTGGGTGAGCCTTTCTATTTTCCAGCCCGAGTCTCCCCAAGCTAAATTAACACTCTATAGATGCGAAGCCATAGCCCAAGATCGAGAAACAGTCAAAACACCTCCTAACGGAACTCTACACGGTTCTCCGCATCCGCAATGTTCTGAGAGCCATCGAAGTACTGGAGCAGCACTGGAAAGGGTCGGATAATAGCTATACGGACGTGGCTGATTTCCTGCCTTTCTGATGCCCCTCAATACATAGGGTTGTTGTTGGACTAGAACGAAATAGGAAAGTCGAGGAGATAAAACTTAAATACTGATAGTGATAATGATCAACACTTTGGTGATATAAACACACCCCCTCGTAGCCTCCCCATCCGAATTTACTGTCTCTGCAAAGAAAATGGCAGTCCGTGCCTCAACCATAATAAGCGTCCAATGGCCCCCCGAACCCATTTCTGCGGGCCCCGACACACTCGTCCTAAGTGTGGGCACATACTATGTCGATCTACGCATAAACCGTGATGATGGCAGCATCTACTGGGCTCTGGCGGGAAGAAGGATTGTTGTTTCTGAGGAGCCTAGTATGTTACCACCGCCCATATCCCCTTTCCCCTTATCTCCTTCCTTTGTAGAATGATTGTGGTGGGAGCTGAGATGGGGGGGGAATTAGGGAAAGTGAAATTTACACATGAAATTGACTCCCACTCTACTTCTGAGGATGATGAAGGGGATGCGAAAGAGGATGTCGCGGATGAAGGCATCTTCACAAAACTGCCTAACGGCGACGATCTCGAAATCGGCGAAATGCCAGCTCCGCATCTGGGCGGGAAAGTAGCGTCTTATCGGGAGGTGTGGCGCGAGTTGAATCCCAGCTTAGACAGCATCGAGAAGGATAAGGGTGATACTGCATGTTGGATGCTGGAAAGCCTTGATACTCAGGAGCGAAAGCAGAGGACGTTTTATTGTCGAGTTGGGAGGTTTTTTCTTGCGGTAAGGCGGACGGAGAGGCGAGCCGCGGACCAAAAGGGCGTTGAGATTGCGTTTGCGGGGATCAGGCAGGAGGAAACTCAACCACGAGATGGGGGCAGAGAGTGGATTGTGAAGTATAGCGTTGGTAAGGACGTGGATGATATGTTTCACATGTCGACGTCCGAGTTTGTGTTGGAGAATATTACTAGCGGTGATTCATCGTGGAAGGTTGATGATCAGGTTGTCGTCAAGAATAAAAAGGATGGTGCAGTACGGGAAGTTTGTATTGTTAGGGCTGTGAATTGATCATTCAATAAAAAGAAATCTATAGGTATAGTGTTTAGAAAGAGAGAGCTGCTACCAAGGAGGTATCATCCAATTGATCATGTATATGCTTTCGAGATACGAATTCTGCCCAGGTGAACTCCCAACATTGCAAGGTTATCGTTTCCTCTCCATTTGTGCGACAACTTTCGCTCGCTTTTCATCCCACTCATCCCAAACAATTGAGAAGATCGCGCTGTGTCTCCCTGGCAGCTCTCCTTTCGTACCGTTCCTCTTTTCAAGAGCCTCCACAGGGAGCGCGACCATACCACCAGGAAACACACGTTGCCACCTCGCGATACCCTCAAATTCGAATCCCATCCGAAGGGCAGTTTTTCGAGACGCTGCATTCTCTGTGTGGCATTGCCATTCAACACGCCTTAGTCCTAGACCACCAGCGGACGGCGGGTCGAGCGTATATAGTAATATGAGTCCAATGGCATTTGAGGCCACATGTGTGCGTTGAAATGCAGGGAAGATAATCACACCAATCTCCGTGACCGCGTTGACTGGGTTTGTGGCCGACAAGGCCATAATTCCGGCGTATGCCTCGTTCAACCCTCCAGAGGCAGCAGTCTTATCAATCACAGCATATAAACACTGCTCGGGCGATGCTTGTGTAGGGGTATACATTTCTCTCATAAAGTCCTCCTCGGATTTAATGACTGGGAAAGGAATGTATTTGAGTATGTCCGGATGGGCTTTCATCACCTCGAGAAAAGGCGTTATATGTACGTTTGGCTGCGAGAGTTAGGGTCATCTTCGCCTTCTGAAAAAATGATACTTCGGTAAGGCGTACATCAAACGGTTCAACGATAACCAGATCATTCTCTAAGCGTCGCTGCTCATAGTGAAAGATCGGCTCGGTCATGATGACTTTTAGCTGTCTTGCTATGTCATTTCAGGCTGGGAGTTTCAAAGTGACAAATTGTTGGCTCTTTTCTTTGCACCACTACTCTATCTTACTCCCCCGCCCAATGCATGCTTCGTCTGGGAGGCGGCTGTGAGATGCTGATAGGAGTTGTAGATTCTTATATAGTTACCTAGGTAAGAAATGTGAAGAACCTTATTCAAAACCAACTAACCACTACCCCGCGGTTACTTTCACGGAACATCCATCAGCAGCATCCATGAATACTACGTAAAGAAATAGCCCCCATAGCTGACAGACAGGCACAATGCATATCAGCGAGGTACGCTTAATCTATACCGCTGTCTTCTTAGAATTATAAAACTGACCGACAAGATATACGTCTATCCCATCAAATCTCTCCAACCAACCAGACTCACAGAGGCTACCTTCACCCGCCATGGCATCCTCTACGACAGATGCTTTATGCTCTTGAAAGTTCTGGATGACGCCAAAGACAATGGGCTCAAGAATATGCATATCCCAGAATTCCCACAGATGTCACTATTCTTAACCGATCTGGTCAGACCCGAAGAAGAAAACGGTAAGATAATCGTCACATACCAAGAACCGCCAGTTTCCGCAGGCAAAGCCCGAAAGACTCTAGAGGTTCCCCTGCGACCTGGTCTGGATGGGCTGGAAGAAATTCCCATCACGATGCATCAAAGTTCTATGGTGGCCTATAACATGGGCAGTAAATATAGCGACTGGTTTAGCGACTGCTTCGGATTCCGCGTTGTGCTTGCATACACGGGACAGAATCGAAGGCAGGTTCTGGGATCGGTGAATCCAAACATTCGTCGAGAGAGCGGAGAACGGAGCTGGTTCTCTACACTTACTGATTACGTACCGCGATTTGGCACGGAGAACGGCAAACACGGAAATGAAGAACAAGAAGAAGAAGAAGAAATACTCACGTTCGCAGATTGCGCGGCTTACATGGTAGTTAACGACATGTCGGTGGAGCAGGTCGCGAGCCGATTCCGGGACGGCCACGGCGGACTCGAGGTTACCAGGTTCCGACCCAACCTGGTAGTTGACGGAGCGGAGAGTGCGTGGGAAGAAGACTTCTGGGCAGAGCTGAGCCTCGGGGTTGGTGATGTGCAGCTTGTGTTGACGTCTAATTGTGTTCGTTGTCGTTCACTGGACGTCAACTTCGAGACGGGGGATTTCCACAACACGGAGGACGGGATCGTCTACAAGAAATTGAATAAAGACAGGCGTGTCGACAAGGGAGCAATATATAGCCCTGTGTTCGGTCGGTATGGCTTTCTGAAGGGCAGTGCGGTGGCGAGGATTCGCGTTGGAGATGCTGTGAGGGTTGCGAAGAGAGCCACAGAGCGGACGACATTTGGTAAGTTGCTTCTCTCCGACAGAGCTCTTTGATGAATGCTTGCTAACAATATCAGATTGGCCAGGGTTGTAAGATTAAATAAGAAAGCCCGATTATAGATACATATGCGAAGTAATACGTATATATGTTCATATGAAATAAATAAGCACTGAAATTCTGAAGACACAACGTTCCAATCGGACAGTTTCACATTGTCCCTAAAAGGATGGTGCTTGGGACCCGGGACATATCAGCATCGCCCGTGCATGGTCTGCCTGGTAGACAGACCACGACGAGAGCTGTGGAAGCCGAAAAGGCCGTCTCTTCATCTTGGATTTAGTTGTGATGAAGAGAAGAAAGAAGAGAAGAGAAAAGTTCGGTGAGCGACGCAGGAAAAGTTCTCGGCGGGAAACTAAAAATCGCGGGCCGGCATTTTTCCCGCGGGATCAGGCCACAAGGCGCCAAAAGCTTAGTTAATCTCGCTCTCCGCGGACAAAACGAGCTGCAGCTGGTGATACGTATTTGTAGTACTACTAGTTCCTAACCTGTCGAGTCACGGTCTGGGTGTCTCTTTGTGTCTGGCAGTCGTGCAATCTGTTCTAATCGACATCGACATCGACTGACATGGCCATGCCGTTCAATCGCTGCAGCCGCCAGGCCTCGAAGCTGCTGACTGGGAGCTCCCTCAGAGCTTCTGCGAGGGCCGCCAGCATCCATCCCTCGCGAGTAGCGTCCCAGCAACGATACGTCTCTGATGGCCATGAAGGACAGCATCAGGTTTGCCAATTACGCACTCCCCAGGCGATACTCGGTGCTGATTGACTGACTCTCCCCGCAGTTACTCTCCACACACCTCGAAGACGCCGACCCCACGATATATGCCATTCTACAGAAAGTGCGTGCAGCTATTCATCCGACATCCATTGGTATAAAGTACTTATGTTATTTGCTGCGTTATAGGAAAAACGACGACAGAAACATTTCATCAACTTGATTCCATCCGAGAATTTCACTTCCCAGGCGGTCCTCGATGCGCTCGGAAGTGTTATGCAAAGTACTTTACCCCCATCCCATAACCCCAAGGCTATCTTTCTGACTGGTTCCAGACAAATATTCTGAAGGATACCCCGGGGCGAGATATTATGGAGGCAACGAATTCATCGATGAAGCCGAATTGCTATGTCAGAAGCGTGCACTAGAGACTTTCAGACTGAACCCTGAAGAATGGGGCGTCAATGTCCAACGTCAGATTGCCCCTTCTTATATAATATAATCTCCCTCTTTAACACAGAACAGCTTTATCCGGCTCTCCGGCCAACCTATATGCCTACTCGGCTCTGCTCAACACACACGACCGCCTCATGGGCCTTGATCTGCCTCATGGCGGACACTTGTCTCACGGCTACCAGACACCAACGAAGAAAATCTCGTTCGTCTCGAAATACTTTGAAACTGTGCCATATCGTCTCGACGAGTCGACCGGTCTGATAAACTATGACCAGCTGGAGGAGTTCGCCAATATATACCGGCCCAAACTGATCGTAGCGGGCACTTCCGCCTACAGTCGCCTTATCGACTACGCACGCATGCGCAAAATCACCGAATCTATCGGGGCATATCTTTTGAGCGACATGGCGCATATTTCGGGCCTTGTCGCTGCTGACGTCATCCCATCTCCGTTCCAGTACTCAGACGTGGTCACTACCACGACGCACAAGTCACTCCGCGGGCCGCGCGGTGCTATGATTTTCTATCGGAAGGGCGTCCGTCGTACAGATAAGAAGGGTAACCAGGAGTTGTACGACCTTGAGGGTCCCATAAATGCCTCGGTCTTCCCTGGACACCAAGGCGGTCCTCACAACCACACCATCACAGCTCTGGCGGTTGCTCTCGGCCAAGCCCAAACCAAAGATTTTAGAGACTACCAACTCACCGTGCTCGAGAATGCACAAGCTCTTGCCGAGCGACTTGGCAACTCAGTCAACGATGGTGGGCTTGGCTACAACATTGTCTCCGGCGGCACGGACAACCATCTTGTCCTGGTCGACCTGAAGAACCGCGGCGTTGATGGAGCACGTGTCGAGCGGGTCCTTGAACTGTGCGGCGTAGCAGCTAACAAAAACACGGTTCCAGGCGATAAGTCGGCGCTGAAGCCGGGTGGTCTACGTATAGGCACTCCGGCGATGACGTCGCGGGGATTCCAGCCCAGCGACTTCCGGCGCGTAGGAGACATTGTCGACCGGGCAGTGACTATTACACAGAAGCTGGACAAGGCGGCGCGGGAAAGTGCCGAGGCCAAGGGACGCAAGAACCCGGGCATTCTGAAGGTGTTTATGGAGTACGTTGGCAATGGTGAGGATATCTCCGAGATTGTGCAGTTGCGACAAGAAGTAGAGGATTGGGTCGGAACCTTTAGTATTCCATGGAAGGATGAATAATGTTTTTTTTTTTTATGATAGAGAAATCGAGAATTAATAAATACTGTCTTCTTCTCTCTATATCATCCAGCAAATCACAGCTTAGCATCCCCTTTGATCACATCTCTGAGCAATTTCAGCCCCTCGGCCGCAAACCCAACCATGTTCTTCTCTCTATCCTCGCCAAATCCCGTATCAATCTCTCGCGTGTACGTCTTTCCGTCGGGAGCGGCGACAGCTATAAATACAATACCTCTACATCGTACGTTAGTTTAAGCCTTTACCATACGTCGTACCGTAGATATTTGGAAGTGGTAAAAAAAAAGGGGGGGGGGCATATACGGCCTCCGACCAGCCTTCCCACTTCCCGGTCCCGCGGTCCCGCTCTCAGACACAGTATACGTAGAGAGCAGCTTTGAGCGCGTCGACACTGCTAGGTCAGCGACGATTTGAGCTGTTGGGCCCTGATACTGCGTTATGTGCTCGGGCGTCCAGTCGGCGAATGCAAGGCGGGATTCGAGAGTGTATAACTATGCAGATACGTACTCATGTTTTAGGATGGTTGTCAGTTGGTGCTCGGGGAGAAAGGAAGAGATACGCACGGTTAATCCACCTTTGAAATAGGCTGATGCTCCAGGGACGCTGAGTAGGGAGGCTGAGAGCAGGCCTCCTGCGGCCTGGGGAGATTAAAGATTTCGTGTCAGTGGCAGTTTGTGTACCTTTGTATGTATGGACTGGGACGTACAGTCTCGGCGACGGAAACGGTCTCCTTTCTCCCTTTGAGGAGGGAGCTGACTTCGTTGATGAGGGGGCGGAGACTGGAGGGGGGAAATGAGGTGGTGTCTGCCATTTTCTAGGTAAGGTTCGCGAAGGTGGCTAGGTAAAGCAAGTGTGGTGATACTGATATACCTACTATTTGCCTACCTAGAGGTAACTAAGTTAGGTGACAGTACATATGCGTGATGACTAACTAATATGATGTATTGCCCCGCGGTCTTCCGTCTCTAGGAAGATCGAATAACTCCATTCCGCTTTGCTTCTGCTTCACTCTACACGCGAGACGGACAGATGAAGCTGTACAGAATTAGGGCAAGCCCTAACCGTACCCATAGCCGTGTTGCACGTTCGTCGTTCACTGTTCAGCGAGTGAACCGTTGCGCCTGAGAATTGATTGCAACATAAAGTTCAGACCAATCGCTTCCAGATTGCGTCCCGAGACAGTGTTATTACGATGTACATTTTACAGAGTCTTGATGGATTGGCCTCGTTGCTTGCTCTTACTTCAAAGTCCAAACGTTCAAGAATCAAAGCTGATCGTCGATGCTAGCAGCTGAGCTGACCGCCATTTCACTGCAGATAGTAGATACTAGTAGATACTCTATTGTCAGCGGGGCGAGATGTAGTTAACTAACCACTACGGAGTACTATCGATGAAACTATCGCGGAAACAATTCGGGCCCCGTAACGACGTGATATTAATATTTAATTTTAATATGCCAACTGTGGACCACTGGACCTGCATCATGCCATAAAAAATTTAAATTCCGGAAGGGGTCCCGGGATACTGGTTGTCGGAGAGATGGTTTCAGCATAAATTAAGCCATGCTAATGGCGTTCTCTCGCTAACGAAAGTCAATCCGCACAGCGAGCGAGTGTTATGCCTCGTGGTTAAGAGTTTGCTGCATCGTTAACTACTCCGTACCTAGTAGTATCTACGCAGATTTGGCTGGTAGCCTGTGCTCCGTACGGCGTACGCTCTGATATGCGCCATTATCGAGTCCCATTCCGCCCCGCCACCAACTGGCCCGTGAGCAGCTTGGAAATGCATTGCATTGCATCGGTAGTTACTAGTTGGCGAAGGATGTAGACGTACCTGGCATAGTTATTTCTTCTTCTATATAAACATATTATATGTTGTGCTAGAACTTAGCATCACGTTCTGGCACTGCTATCATTAATTTCATTCATTTACTTAGTTGACTGCTTACTATGTCGCTATCGACCAGCCCAGACCGTGCTCACCAACCGTTAATTAATGCTAATACCGAGTACAATACCGGTACCGCGCCAACAGCTGCAGCTCCGCCTGCGATTGGCTGTACTCCGTCTAGCGCCTTACTGTTACCGCGCAATACCATACGCATGCTATCGCCCCCTCTTCCTTCCTACTTCTCTCGCTCTTCGCAGTTCTCCTATACTTCTTCTACTTCTTCTACTTACTCCGTACAATATTCCAGTCTACCCCAATCAGCCATCTCAATGACTTCGTCCTGCTTCTCCTGCCTCTGCCTCTGTCTCTACCCCATGTCTCTGGCATCCGCCGCTTGAGCTCGCCAGCATAGTCAAATAACTACTCCTAGCTAATCGCTCTCCGCCGGTTCCTCTCATATCTGCTGTCACCCCTCATAGCCGAACCCCCACTGGTCCTTCTGGCACTCTGCAGCGCCACTTTGACCTGCGACCTCAGTTTACACTACAATCTGCCTTTCTTTACATATACGCACATACGCATATATAATACCCGGCCGCCATGGCGGGCAAAATGACCATGTACAAGCTGGTGGTGCTCGGAGACGGAGGCGTGGGTAAAACAGCGCTTACTATCCAGGTAAGATTGCGTCTGCGAATTGACTTGTCGTGTGCTAAATTGTTCCACAGCTCTGTCTGAATCATTTTGTCGAGACATACGACCCGACAATCGAAGACTCATACCGCAAACAGGTCGTGATCGACCAGCAATCGTGCATGCTGGAGGTACTGGATACCGCTGGACAGGAAGAGTACACCGCGCTCCGGGACCAGTGGATTCGCGATGGAGAAGGCTTCGTGCTCGTCTACAGCATCACCTCACGCGCCTCGTTCAGCCGCATCACAAAGTTCTACCACCAAATCCAGCGTGTTAAGGAATCTGCCAATTCGGGCTCGCCCACCGGCGCCAGCTATCTGAGCTCGCCCCTGTCCGCTGCCTCGGGAGCTTCGATGGGCCCAGCGCCGGTAATGCTGGTAGGCAACAAGAGCGATAAAACCGTCGAACGAGCTGTTTCTGCGCAGGAAGGAGCCGCTCTGGCGAAAGAGCTGGGCTGTGAGTTTGTGGAAGCCTCGGCGAAGAACTGCATCAACGTGGAGAAGGCCTTTTACGATGTGGTGCGACTGCTGCGTCAACAAAAGCAGCAACAGCTTGGTGGTGGTCGACTACCAGAGCGCCGAGCAACAGGCTTCACGGGACAACATCGAGATCGAGAAACGAATCCAGAGTATCCCAGAGCCTTCCGGACCGATCGTCCTCGCGCACACCGCAATGGTCTGCGATGTGTAATTCTATGAAATTTCTTTTTCTTCTCACTTGTTCCTTTTCCTTTTCCTTTTATTTGCATTACAAAGCGTGGTTCGTGGCTGTTTTCGCGTGTTTTAACCCCCCGTCTTCTCGTTTGGTATATGCATGCTTTAGGTGATTTCCCGTTTTCACCAGGATTTGTTGGTATATCGGTATTTCTTCTTCAATCTTGCCTGATTTGCTTGCGTGTTGTTGAGGAGTATTACGTTTTGTCTTTTTTGAATCTCCTGTCTACATAACGTGCCACCGAGTTGCTGGTCAGGAAGGACTGGAGCCGGCTATGTCTCCCACCGGTATATAAACCACGGTGAGGAAGCGAGAGCGAGAGAGTTATGACACGACCGGATGGGGATTGTGCTCTACCGCAATGACAGGCCAATGTCCAAAGAGCAGGAAAAGAAGCCAAAAGAAAAGCAAGAAGAGTCGTTATATTTATCTATCTGGATATACCGTTGAATGAGATACCCTATTGGCAACTTGTGATAGATTCATTCATGTACATGCAAGATTTTGATGTCTGTCTACCTAGGTACCTAGTGCAGTACTTGGCCGAGTAATGCATTCCATACGACCTCGGTAACCTTGGAAGCCTGCTGCAGCTGATGTATCGTGGAGTCGACCAAGGTAGCAGCTGTAGTAGTTGACGCTCAAGGCTCAGAACCTAGGTAGTAGGCCCTGCGTAGCTAACCTTGGAAGGCATGCAGCAGAATGCGGGGAAAGCTTCCCTTCCCCCGGGGTGTAGCAATGGCAGATCCCTACCTCACCTCACCTCACTCACCTCACTGCATCTTGTTTTCTCCCTGCACATTCACTGGTATTCGTAGATTCGTCAACGGACCTATTTGCATACTGCACAAGAGAAGGTCAGCTATACCCCTAGGTATATATATATATATATATAGTGAGGCATGCTAACATGACCTGCTATGGCTTTGTCAGTGCTCAGCTGTGTTTGTCTGTGACTAGACAACAGAATAAGACAGTGACACAACAAAGACAGTCTGATCTGCGTAGACAAAATGAGTCAGCAGAAGCACCCCCAAGACTTGATCCATGAACATGCTCTGGACAACCCTGAGTCGTTCTGGTCCTACCACGCCAATTCCCTGCACTGGCACCAACAGCCAACCAGGGCACTGCAGCACACAACCAAGCAGATCACGACCACTAATGGCAGTGGTAGTGGCAGTCACGACCACTGGACTTGGTTCCCCAATGGCCTGATCTCAACGACCCACAATTGCGTGGACAGACATGTCGAAAACGGCAATGGCGACAATGTAGCCATTATCTGGGAGTCTGCTGTAACTGGGGAAAGAGAGGAATACACCTACCGACAGCTGCAGGATGAAGTAGAGGTTCTGGCTGGGGTGCTGAGAGAGGAAGGTGTATGCAAGGGCGATGTGGTGATTATTTACAGTAAGTTCTTCTCATATATGTACAAAGAAGAAGCTGACATCCCAGTGCCCATGATCCCCGCTGCCCTCTTCGCAGCTCTCGCCATCACCCGCCTGGGCGCCATTCATGCAGCTGTATTCGGTGGTTTTGCTGCGCCCTCGCTTGCCCAAAGAATCGAAGCCGCAAAGCCGAGGGCTATCATGACCGCATCCTGTGGCATAGAAGGGTCCAAGGGCGCATTGGCCTACAGACCCTTGGTAGAAGGCGCAATCCAGCAGAGTACATTCAAGCCGGAGAAAGTAATCATTTGGCAGCGAGAGCAGTTGCGCTGGGACCATCCTGATAAACTCGGTGGGCAGCGGGATTGGCAGCGCCTTGTCAAGAGTGCGCGTATGAGGAATGTGAGGGCTGCACCGGTGCCGGTGAAGAGTGATGAGGCACTGTATGTTATTTATACAAGTGGTAGGTCTCCGCGCTATGTACTGTCTAGGGAATGTGCATTGAATGCTGAAATGAAGCATAAACAGGTACCACCGGCCTGCCCAAAGGAGTTGTGCGAGAAGCTGGCGGACACGCAGTCGGCCTCAGTCTCTCTATGAGATACATGTTCGGCATCCGCGGTCCTGGAGATGTCATATTCTGCGCCTCTGACATAGGCTGGGTCGTAGGACACTCGTACATTCTGTACGGGCCACTCCTCGTGGGCGCAACGACTGTCTTATTCGAAGGAAAACCCATTGGCACACCAGACGCGGGCACATTCTGGCGAGTCATTGAAAGAAACAAAGCCAACGTCCTTTTCACGGCACCAACAGCTCTGCGTGCCATTCGCAAGGACGATCCGGACAATAGATATTTCACTCAAACCGGAAAACGCGGCGGACTGAAATCCTTGAGGGCGTTGTTCCTGGCCGGAGAACGCAGTGAGCCTAGCATCGTGCAGAGTTATCAGGGCCTGCTCTCGCAATGGGCTGCACCTGGCGCTTTGGTGATTGATAACTGGTGGTCGTCCGAATCAGGTTCGCCGATTACAGGGTTGGCATTACATCCCAAGCTTGCCATGAACCCCTCCTCCCTTCCACCGGCCATGGTGGAGGGTGATCTTCCCCTACCGATCAGAGCAGGCTCGGCGGGAAAGCCCATGCCAGGCTTCGACGTGCGCATCGTAGATGACAACGGAGACGAAGTAGCGCGGGGAGTAATGGGTAATATTGTGCTTGCCACCCCATTAGCTCCAACAGCGTTCACGACCCTTTTCAACGACAACGAGAGGTTCTACAAAGGCTACCTCCAGCGGTTCTCAGGGCGATGGCTTGACACAGGTGACGCAGGCATGATCGACCAAGACGGATACGTGCATGTCATGTCTCGGTCAGATGATATCATCAACGTTGCAGCGCACAGATTTAGCACAGGTCTCTCCATCCTATACCAATTCTTTTTAACTATGGAATAACCAGGCTGACTGACGACTGACAGGTGCCATCGAACAAGCTATTCTCTCGCACCCGCTCATCAGCGAAGCAAGCGTAGTCGGCATCCCGGACGCAATCAAGGGACATCTCCCATTTGCATTTGTGCAGCTCAAGACTTATCCTGGTGATGAGAAGAAGGACAGACCGGCTACAGCGCCCACGGCATTCGTCAACGAAATCAACGACATTGTTCGCGCCCAAATCGGCCCAATCGCTACGCTAGGCGGGGTGATTCAGGGACGCGGCATGATTCCTAAGACGCGCAGCGGGAAGACGTTGAGGCGTGTTTTGAGGGAGTTGGTTGAGAATGCTGTTGCTGCTGCCAGTTCGGACGGTAGCAGCGATGGCTATGACAAGGCGGTCAATGTGCCCCCGACTGTGGAGGATATGGACGTTATCGAGGTGGCGAGGGGAAGGGTGAAGGAGTATTTCGTTGAAAGGAAGAAGATGAAGGCGAAGGCCAAGTTGTGATTTATGCCTAAATATGTCACATGGCTACAGTGAAGGTTGGAATGCAGCACGCCGTCTCTCCATGTGCTATGGAATACGGATATGTACTTTATTTCAACCTCATCCATCTCAGGCCTACAAAAGATTGACATAGAAAAGTGAATTAACCCCCAAAATATGTAAAGGCTATATTACAAATTAAGAACAAAGAAAGGAGCCGAGAAGCTCGACCCAAGTAGAATGGTATATATAAAAAAGGAAGATATAAGCCAGGTATAAAGCGATGCGATTCAATATTGTTCATTCATCGTTCTTGATTCACTCCTTTAGTCCCCGGCCCCGAGAGAGAAAAAAAACGCTTAGAGCAAGAAAGCAGCAGCACCGAAGACAGCGGCCAGACCGGCACCAGCACCAACTGCGACCTGGGGAGCAGCACCGCCGGTGAAAGCGGGCGAGACGGGGGAAGTGGTGGTTGAGCCAGTGCCGGGCGCGGGAGCCACACTGGTGTAGGGCTTGGGGCTGCCCGTGCCGACGGGGACGGGGGCCGTGGGACCGGCGCTACCGCTGTTGCGTGTTAGCTTTGTCTTATGTCTGTTTATGGTGCAACGAGAGTGATATATGCATAGATATAGATATCTATATATTTAGGACATACCAGCTGTGGCAGATGGTGACGGTGGAGCTCAACAGAGGGCGAGTCACGGTGTAGGTTCCAGTCAGGGTGTAGGTACCGGGCTGGCCACGTTAGTACGGATTTATCGACAGATGGAATGATACGGAGAAGATCGAGACAACATACAGTGGTGACGCGCACAGTCGAGCTGCCGGCCACAAAGGTGGTGGCCTCAGGGCAGTAGGTCTCGTACGAGGTGACGACCTCGGTGACCACAGAGGGCACAGCGCTGGAGCTGGAGGAGGCGAGAGCGCCAGCAGCAAGGGCGATGACAGAAGCGGCAGTGAAACGCATTTTGACGGGTAGAATCTAAAGCAGCGTGAAATAAAATAAAAAAATAAAAAATAAAAAAATATGTATAATCTGAAGACTGAACAGCGATTGAACGAGTGTAATCGGTTGTGCGTGGTGAGTACGACCGGTGTGGGAGTCTGGGGTTTAAAGAGAGTGGTGACAACAAGGAAGAGAGAAGAAAAGGGACGGCGAGGGAGAGGGAAATTAATATAATACGTAGCTTGTATTATAATACTAAATGGCGCGCTACTAGACGCTAGCCCTTTAGCACTGCCACCAAGTCTGCTGTCTGATGCTACTCAGTTTATTCGACGATCCTTGCTGACATGTCTGGTCCAGACAAGTAAGGACTGCTGCGCTGGCGTCCTTGCTTGACAGTGGTAAGTAGCAAGTACTACGTAGCTATATACGCACTATGTATACTGTGCAGAGAATTAAAAAGTCAACGATCTTCAGGGGATCCGATTATCTATTTTGATTGATTGTATCGTACGGTATCCGTATCGCTGGTACATTAATATATTACAGCCAATGCCAGGTACTGTCCAATAAGAACTCATAGCATACTACATGGGGCTGTATCTGTCATGTCACGTATCCACCGTACGATGCATTAAGCTGCAAGGACCTTCCTTCGCTTCATCCAAACACTTCTCGAATGAGCGCTTTCTTATTCACTGTTTCAACGTCAATGTCAATCAGATCAGTCAGTGCCTTGGTTTCTTTGCAAGCAGGAAACCCGAAATCATAGCTTGTACGTACCCTTGCCCATTGCGTTTCGCGGAATCGGTCTGTCCAGAACCTTCAGTTCCTGCGGCAGCTTGTGCATCGCAAGACGCTCTTTTAATGCCCGCCGCACGTCCATCAGGCTGCCCCAAGGCCTGTTCCCATCCCTGTCCTTGCCACCAGCAGCGTCCTGACTGAGGACAATCACCGCTGCCACTTTCTGTCCCCATCGTTCAGAGGGGAGGCCGATCACTGCTGCCTCGGCGATATGTGGTCTGTTCGTAGAATGCCATTAGTCATATCTATACAAGAGCAAGAGCAAGAGCAAGAGACAGAGACAGAGAGAGAGAGAGAGAGAGGTTTAAAACGTACAGCGAGAGTAGCTCCCTCTCCACTTCAAGTGCGCTCACTTTCTCCCCCCCAGTCTTGATTATATCCACGCTGAGACGGCCTTGAATGAAATACATCGGCCCCTTGGCCCATTCGCCACTGTTCCCCTTGCCAATTCCCTCTACAACCCTTCGCACCGCAACGTCGCCCGTGCGAAACCAAGCGCCCTTGCTGCTGTCCTCGTCTGCAACAAACGACTCTGCCATTGCTTTTGGATTACCCCAGTACTCTCTGAAAATCGTAGGCCCGCGTAGCTGAATCTCGCCGACCCGTTCGCGGCCACTTTCATCCGCGTCCTCGCCCGCTTTGATGACCTCGTCCTTCTCCGTGTCCCATAGTCTGGCCTCGACAGATGGCAACGGCCAGCCCACGCTGCCGTCGACACGGTCATTCCTGTCTAACCCGCAGCTAATAGCCATCCCCACTTCGGTCATACCATAACGCTCCAAAAGTACGTTGCCATTGCTCAGTTCCGTCCACGCTTTTTTAATGGGCGTTGGCAGTGCTGCTGAGCCTGATATGTTGAGCCGCAGGTTATGCGGTGCAATTGCCTGCTTAGCCGCCTTCTGGACATCAGCAGATAAGCTAGGGAAAGTCGCCATGAGACGGGTATAAAGAGTCGGGACAGCTGTTAAGAAGCTTATCTTGTTGTTGTTGACCCGCGGCTCGGCCTTGTCTTGTAGAAATGGATCCGCTAGTCGATGCCATACGGCATCTGGGTTGAAGGGATACATGAATTCTACACTGGAGCCCGCAAGAGCAGGCACGATGACCGCATTGACCACGCCGTGGATATGATGCAGTGGGAGGAGGTGTAGGAGATAGTCCTGTGGAGAGTATCGCCATGCCCTGATTAAAGACTGGGCTTGGGCCAGTAATGCCGACAGCGGCAGGAAAACGCCTTTCTATATTGGTGGTTGGCTTGTTTCCTTAAAACTCAAGGCAAGAAGAAGAGGAACAGAAAGGCTTACCGGCCGATTAGTCGTGCCAGAAGTATACAGCATGAGGCCCCCTCTTGAATCCGAAGTTGAATTTTGGGTATCCCCCATCGGGATAGACTTCCCAGCATTAGCCTGTGTAATGATCTTAGGTCTAATATCAACAACTAGACCAGCAGACTGGTCAACCAGTTCGTGTGCTTTGCCGGCATATCTCTCAGTCGCAAGTAACATCCCAGCACCCGAATTCTCTAAAATGTACTTGAGCTCCGCAGCCGGGAACCCTGGGGATAGCGGTAACGCTATAGCGTCACTGGCCAGTATAGAGAAGAGCATGACTATGTTGGATTAGCATGGAGGAGTAGTTTTTTTTTAGGAGAATAGCCGACAGGTAAAACAGACCTACGTAGTCATAACTATTCTCCGCCAAAAAGGCAACTCTCTGCCCAGACAGCGACCGCGGGCCATATTTTTGTAGCAGCTGTTCTCTTGACTGCGCAATATCTCTCGCGAGATTGGCATAGGTGAACGAGCGACCTGATTTGCTGTGTTTTACGGCCAGACTGTCTGGTTCGTGCGTTTGGAGTATGTGCAGTATTGACGTTGTTGTGTTTGTACTGGTTGAATGAAATAATCGAAGGTATACCTCCTGTCGTGCCTGGCTGCTGTTATGGAGTCTCGGCCTGAGCTGTCGCAATACATTGCCGCGAACCTGCTTGCAGGCCACTGCCAATGAATTGCGACAGAACATTTATTGATGAATAGGCGAGATGTAACAATTGTGTTGAACAGGACGTACTCTTGGTATGGCCGCAAAATCGAGAAATTGATTGGCCCGTCGGAATTTCTGCAGCTCAGTTTAGGCTTAGCTTCCTTGGCCTAACTTGGCTTAGCTTAGTTAGACTATTCTATCTTCACTGTTGACTGTTCAGTGCTCCACCTCAAGTCTGAATACTCAGTCCATCATTACAACAAAATACCTAGTCAACTAATGCTAGCAGCGGCCTCCCACTCCCTCCGAAGGCGCATCCTTGCGACCAGGCTACCATTCACAACCGCATACAGAAACATGTCCTCAAACGCAGCGTCGCTGACCCCGGTCGAGGATGCTATGCGCGACAAGGTGATCATCTATCTATCGTCTTCCTACTTTCCCCAGATATGGGGGTATATATATATATATATATATCTATAGAGTATATAATATATATATGCTTACGCATTCTCAGCTCGTCGCCGCATTCACACCCACCACACTCATCATCCGCAACGACTCACATCTACACGCTCACCATGCGCCTATGCAAGGGAGCACTTCCAAAGAGACCCATTTCCAGTTCGTCATGCCTCTGATGCTCTTAGATTGTCTGTCAGTATACGAATAACCCCCGGCATCCAGCGTGACGATAACATCGGAAGCATTCCAATCCAAGCCGCAACCGGCGCGCCATCGACTCGTGTATGGCCTCTTGAAAGACGAGATGGCCCGCGAAGGCGGGATTCATGCATTGCAGTTGCGCACTCGAACACCCGAGGAAGAGAGGAAGCAGGAACAACAATAAAAGTACATATCTAGACCCGGTCGAAGGGGAAATACAGATATTCATTTATTAGGATAATCTAGCGCCAAAATGGGAAAGAGAAAGGGAGCGAGCAGACGGGAAAGGAAAACTAGGCAAGACAAGACAAACAAGAAGCACAGTCTAGCATGTACAACAGCAGCATATAATGTTGCCATTGATTATTGATTGGGGTGGGTGGTCATTGACGGGCTAAGCCGCCATGTAGATATAATAGAGCAAGCTTTTGCAACACAGACAAGGAAAGCAAACAAAGCAAAGCAAAGAAAAGCAAGACTAACCAAGTAGACTACAGTCAAGGGGAATCGGTGAATACGGAGGGAAAGGTCAGAGGGGCTGGAACGTAGTAAAGAGAGGTCGATGGTTGCAGGAATAGAGAAGGGGGACAGCTGTACATGCAAAAGCAAAAAGGTCCAGAAATTCGTCTCTCGGTTCGCTAAAATAAACCATCCAATCTGGTTTATTTCTTGGTGACGCCAACAGCAACCCCGACGATGATCGCGATAATAAGAACTAAAAGCCGTTAGCTATGCTTCGCGATTCAGTAAGTGGGGAGAGGGAAACACGTACTAACGACAAGCAAGATATACCACTTCCACCGCCTGGCCTTGCGGGCACTGACAATTGCACTGGAAATCTGCTTGTTGGCATTGTCGACGTTCTCAACAACGTCTTGAGCGCCTTGGTTGATTTGTTCCACTGCCGGTTCTTGCTGTTGGACCAATTCGGCAACCTCCTGGTACATCCGGGCCAGCTCAATCATATCCTGCTCAATTTTGCGAATAGCAGTAGATCTCTCGAGAGCGGCCTGTCTGGCATCGTTGGCCTGTCGTGTGCGCAGACCAGTAGACTGGAATGGAATATTAGTATGGAATTAAGACACTGGTGGCAGCTATAATCATACCTGAAAGCTCTGCTCCTGGCCAAGGAGCACACTCTGCACACCTTGTTCAACCTGATCAGGAGTCGCGTCGGGGTTGGCAATCTCATATCGGCGGCGGACCTGCTCCTGCAGACGCTTCTGGAAGTCGGATTGAGCCTTCTGGTACTGCTCGATTTCCTTTCGCAGGTTGCGGCTAGTCACATCAATTTGGGTCTGGACGCGCGCCTCGCCAGATCCTGGGGTCTGCTTGATCTTCTTCAAGAGATCTCGGAGGTAGCGGAAAGTGTTGTTGATGTCATCTTCAACGTAATCCAAGTTTTGGCGAGCGGCCTGGTCCTCCTTGCCCGTGCTCGAGTCGAGGAGCTCGTGCTGCGCTTGCGCAAGCCGGCCTTCTCTTTTTGTTCGGAGGTCCTGAATCCCCTCGTTGATTTCCTTGCACTTGTTGAGAATGCTGGTTGTGTTGTTTGTCGCGCCCATTTCTATCGCGGAACAAATGAGTCAATTGTCCGCGCTGGATTGATTTGAGCCAACTCACCATAGCCGCCATTTCCTTGTTCAAGATCGCCGTATCGAGCGGGGGCTGCTGCTCCATAGTTTGCTTGCTGCTGCTGGTAGGGATTGCTGGCCTGGTGGTATGGGTCGTACTGGCCATAACCGCTCGGCTGGTTGTCGTAGTTCTGATACGAGCGAGTCAGTGTTATGGATATTATGGATATCATAGATATTGTACGCCATCCCCCGTCATCTAGGACTCACACTCATTGTAGTAGATGGCAGCTATAATATAATGACGAGTGCGAATGCGGTTGGATCCGAGTGGAGGCAACAGCGATGGCAGGACAATGGCCGCGTAAAGGTCTGCTGGCAATTATTAACGTATACAAAGCGAGGTATTAGTATTGAATTGCGTCGACGGACAAAGCAATCGGTGATTATGAGGGTGGAATAAGCGCGGATGATACTCCGTCGTCGAGAACACAGCAGGGGAAATAATTTAGGAAGTTAGAACGGGGTGGCAGGCTCAGGCCCAGCGAAACGCGGGCTGAAGCAGCCACGCTGTGATTGGGTGGGGAGCGGCGCCTAAACTTAGTCTGGTTAGCCTTGGTTAGTCAGCGACTCAGCCGCCAGCCCGCTGTTTATTACTGTTCTCCGTACTTTGTATTGCTGTGTCTGTGAGAATGTGCTGTATATTTTTGCTTTTATTTTATTATTTTATTAAGCTGCCTGGACATTTGCAGAGAATGCGAATGCTCATAGCATGCGAGGTGGCCATTGTTACGGCGGTGCAAACTGTGACTTATACAGTCTCGGATCCACCGAGGATCCATCCTAAGCTCAGCCCGAGCCCCTTTCTAAGTTTCTATAAATGACTTGCCCAATGCGCCGAATATTAGAATCCATTATCATTTATGATTTATCCCACAGTGCACACCGGACTATACTGCCTAACTGCTCGTTGATCAACTTGATCATCTTTCGAAACAACTTCGAACTTGCAGTTGCATGTGGCATTCCTGGCGTTGCCCGGCGATCCGGCTGCCCACGGAAGAAATGGATTTTTTGACGCCACTGGACTGAGGCAAACTGCAGGCTGCAGGATTTATTCTCCGTGGCTGTGAACATCGGAAAACTGGGGAAACACGACAAAAATAGCTTCCATTCAATAACTAACTACATGATGATGGCCATAAGTTAGCATCTCGCAAAAACATGTGGTTTGTTACCTGCTTAGGGCTAGGGCTAGGGCTATAGCCCTAGTAGACGTGCTCCTTTCCTTATGAGCTGGCATTTCCAAGACGAGATTGACAGGTGCGTCGAAGTTGAGTCGGATTAACTTGGAGAATTGACATCGGTCATGTTTTACACATAAATGAGCATTGCCGCGAACCTCCATTAGGGGTAACATTCTGTTAACAGCTACGTAGTAATTCATAAACGAAACGATTTTGATCTTGCAACTTTACAGTACCACTACACGTGATGCCGAAAAGGGCATCCTTGATGGTTTTTGAAGGTAATTTGCGTACCGTATGTTACTATGTAGTATGTACTACGTATGTACTTTCTTCACGCCCGAAAGGGAAGGAGCAAGTGCGGAGAAGCTGCAGGCATAGCGGGGCTCTTACCCCGGGTCCGCGGTTCCCCGTTTCCCTACGATACGTATATACTAGTTATATATACTATACAGCGTTAGCTATGATGGGGGCTATTACTGCGTTGGAAACAATGCTAGTACAACTTTCTGCATCCATCAATGTTCCCAGCGCACCCGAGCCATCATGTCTCTCAAGCGCAAATCGCCCGACCTGAATACAGAGCCTCGGAGAAGAACCCACAGGCCATTCCCCTTGCAGTCAAACATGCTGGATGCTGTTCGCCAGTTGATCGACCCAGACTTCTATCCTGAACAACTCGACGATTTGCTTTCAGATTGCGACGAATACCCACGCTTTCTGAGGCCTTTGCCATCCCGCATCGCCCCGGAAGATCGGGACTATCTGCGCTCAAAGGGTGCCCTCACCATCCCGGAGATTCCTCTGCGAAACGCGCTGTTGAGGGCGTACGTCAAATGGGTCTACAGCCCGTTGCCCGTGCTAGACCTGCATAGCTTTCTCGAGGCAGTTGCTACCAACGATGCTGAGGCTGGCATAAGCCTGTTGCTTTTCCAGGCCGTCATGTTTGCCGGCACGGCTTTTGTGGATATGAAGCATCTCAGAGCTGCCGGCTTCAAGACGAGGAGAGAAGCCCGAATGGCCTTTTTTAACAACGCAAGAGTAAGTCCTGCAGCGAGCTATGCCATGGCCTGAACTAAATTAGGTGATACAGCTATTATATGTGTTGGATTGCGAGGATGACCGCATCGCGGCCATCCAGTCGATCTTGTTGATGACATATTACTACGAGAAAGACGAGAGTCTACAAAAGGATATATGGCATTGGGTCGGCGTCTGTTACACCCAGGCACAGTCTATCGGGCTACATCGCGATCCCACCAAGTCCAACATGACCGGTAATGAAAAGCGCCTGCGGATCCGGCTCTGGTGGTGCCTTTATTCACGAGACCGGCTCGTTGCTCTTGCTTTGCATCGACCTACACAGATCAACGAGGGAATCTGCAACGTTCCGATGTTGGGACTGACTGACTTCGATACAGGGTCCTACCATCCTGCAGTGAATGACATACTTCTGGACTGCGATTACATGGGAGAGGCTTATCTTCAACGGCGTCTGGCGATCGTTTTCATTGAGAATGTGAAATTGTGCCAATGTCTAGGCCGAGTGCTGTTCGCGCAATACGTGCCATTCAATGGCCTTTCTGGGACCACGCGAGAAACCACAATCAGCCTGATTCCTCGGCAATCATCAGATGCGGAGTTACAACGATGCAGCCAGAAACTAGATGCTTGGCTGAGCAAACTTCCAGACGAGGCTAAATTCATTGCCCCACAAGAGAAGCAGGGACTCAGCGGCGGAGATGATGTTCTTTATCTTCATTCGTCGATGCTACAAATGGTGTATCGCGCGACATGCACTGCGCTATATCGACCGCGCGCTTCAACTTCAAGCACTGCACACACACCGGATACGTCAGAACGCTCAATCATCGTAGCTAGGAAAAAGATCCGGGATGCAGCATCCGAAACCGCGGAATTCACAAGTCGCCTCCGCCATCTAGGCCTGACACCGTATCTTCCCACGTACGGCTTGACTGTAATAACACCGGCTGCAATTGTTCACATGGCGAATCTGAGGTCAACCAACCCAGCTGTGAGGGACAAAAGCACATGGAACTTCCGCCTCTGTATTGAGGTAATAAGCGGCATGCGAGATATCTATCCAGCGGCCGACTATGAGAGCGCGTGTCTCGAGATGGCCATACAACAACTGCAGCAAGGACAACAAAACATGCCAAAACTGCCCTTGGTGGTCATGCATGACAATCACCATCGCCGATGGGGACCTGATTTTGCAAATACCGCAGATCTGACTATGTCTATCACCAACCAGCATTCTTCCGTTTTTGGCGAATGCCAAACCTGGGACTGGAGCGGAGATTATCACAAATCGCAGGAAAATGACAAACGTTTTTTCTATCCAGCATGTGCTAGTGACGAGGGAATCGCACCGCAGAGACTTATGATATGTAACGATGATGATAACAATAACGACGTTAACGATGACAATAGTGAAAATAGTGAAAATCCGGGCTATTCCATCGGATTCTGGACGTCCCAGCAGAAATCGACCTTTTCGTCTTTGACGAACGACGAAGGAATGATTATCACAGGAGATCTGGAGAGAGATTTGGGATTTATATGATTAACACATGTACAGTCATCGTAATGAACATGAAATGAAATTGTCCATACTTGAGCAAACAACCACCCCCCTAGATATCTATCCTAATATCTAATCTATCAATCTATAGAAGAAGAAGACTAAAAAAGAGTGACATTATTTTCAATCCCCCCTCTTCCCCCATCTCGTGGCTTCATTGCCCCCTTCCCAGACATTCTCTACATAGCCCAATCGCTGCTTAACTTCTTGGACCAATTTCTTGTCACCAGTGTTTTTACCTAGGTTGTCACTCAGTTTAATAGCGGGACGACCAGCCGCAGATGCGAGTTTGATGACGATGTTGAGTGGGACGGATTTTGTGCCGGTACTTGTTTTTATGAAGTCATCTTCTCGCTAGTGATTAGTATTTATTTATTCGATATGAAGAAGAAAGCCGGGGGGGAGAGGGGGTGCATACTGGTGAAAAAGGTCCCAACGCCAAAGGTGGGCTGAAACCCGGCTGCTTCAGATGCAGCCTTGTATTCCAGACAATTATCAACTTTAAGTGAGTCCGAGAAGACAATTACTTTTTTCTCTTTGATTCCGTGTTCGTCGTAAAAGGCGCGGGCTAATTTGACAAAGTTTTTGGGGTCGCCGGAGTCTTGCCTGATGCCCTGGAAGACTTGAGCGTATGTTTTCTTGTTTGCCGTCGTTGCTGTGTCAGGATGATCGTGGAGCGGTGCTTCGATGGGTGGTTTTGTGTCTGCTAAGCTCTCTGGTGTTGTGCCGACTGTTACTGCGGCGCTGGAAGGGGTTGTTGCATCGATCCCTCTGGCTGGGGTCGTGATGTTCGGTATGGGTTTGCTGAATGCTTCGAGGAACGCGGGTGTTCCAAATGTGTCTGTGAGTGCGATACCGAGGACCTAGACAATACGCCATAGGGTTAGGACACGAGGAGATCCTCAGGGGATAGGTGATGGTGGTATACATACCCCCTCTCCAAAACAACCCAACCAGTACCGCAAGCCCAGTTCATTCGCATTCTCATAGTCGTCCGTATAAGCCGCAATACCCATATACCATTCATGGGCCACTGTGCCCACCGGGCTCACGTTATATTTCATGGCAAAATGGACATTACTAGTCCCCGAGAACTTCCCCGCAAGGCCTTTCTGTGCCGCGTCAGCCGCAGCTCGACAAAGCCCTTTCATAACGAGGTCGTGCGTATGATAATCCCGTCGACGACGAGACCCAAATTCAGAGAATATGCACCCATTTTCCAGCAGTGTCATCCCCTTTGCATATGCCTTCTCTTCCTGGCCGGTGTGGTTCCAGTCCGTGTCGACGAATTTGAAGTATGCTTCGCTGGTGAGTGCGAGCAACGGGATTTCGTAGAGGATTGTTTCCACCCAGAGTCCGGCAACGGAGTATTCGATATCTCCAACGACGTCGTCGCCGCCTGTGTCTTCTCCCTCGTGGAGGGGGGTGAATTTGATGTGGATCTGTTCGGATGGCTTCAGGCGGAAGTCACGTAGATATTGCAGATATGCGTCGTTAAGGTAGGGGCAGGACCGTTTGAGAAAGCTGATTTCTTCCTGTGAGATGGTGATGTTTGCTAGTCCTATAATTGCTATGGGTGAGATTTTTCCTATCTGCCTTCTATTGCTTGGAATTCAAACGTACTGTCCATCTGCTCCAGCAGCCATTTATATGCCCCTCGCGACAACTTCATATCCGGAGTGCGGTTCGTGAAGCCATAAGTAACGTCTAGATTGAGATCAGCAATCAATCCAAAAAGGAGGACAAAGAAGAAGTCTCGGACGTACGGACGTCAGGAAAATACTTCAATACCGCGCACTGCATGGTCAATTTGTACAAATCGGTATCGAGGAGGGAGGAGATCCCTTCTGGGATTGGCGGAGCTCCCATCTTTGTTTTCGCTTTCTCTCTCTGGACTTGGCGTATAGTATAGCCAAATGAAATGAGAAAAAGAACTATTTTAATTATATTGTAATGCCATGCGTCGCAGCGTTGGCATGCTTGCGAATCCGACAGTAGGCAACTGTTCAGCGGCGACGTGTATCCGTGACGACGACGGGGACCGCGTTAAGTTAGTCACCGCGGGGAGGCAAGATTGATAAGAAACCCCGCAGTGGACAATAACGCATCGACGTGGTCTTTTGTTGGAGGATTGAAGTATGAAGCAGCAAGTACAGTAGTTGATCAAGCAAGGCTAACTTGGATGCGAGAATACGAAGCTACCACCGTCATAGAACGATGCTGTTGGCATGACGTCCTGGCGGAGGCATAGATACACACTGCCTGCACGCACAGGGATTATGCATACACCAATTAAGATCTTGATGATAATGATCTTTCTTGCACCTATGAAAGTATGTATACATACTTAAATTCATCTAGTAAATAAATACCGACTACAGACAGGAAGATAAATCGGACCGCGCCTTGCCATTTATGGTAATCCATCACGTGACCAGAGTCGCCACTCCGCATCGACCACAACGACAACGACGACAATTTATTCAAGCAACACACAGCATCAGTTAGCAGGGCCCGAGTGTCCGTTTATTAAACGAAATGGCTACCGAGGACTGTGCCACTGTCCTTGAACAGTTCATCCACGATGGTAAGTCGGCCATCCCTGTTTCTACCAAAGAAGAACTAAAGAACTAAACGAGCCTCGTCAGTTGCCAATCTGCCAGCGGAGATCACGCATTTGATGGAAGAAATACAAGCAAAAGACAAGATCATCCAAGAGTGCCGGACAACCATCAACTCGCGCGATAACAGCATCCAGAAATTCATCAAACTCAACGGCAGCCTCGCGCCTAATCCAAAAGAGGAGCAGTACAGCAAGACGGTTCTCCAGAACTTAGATCGATGCCAGCATCTGCAGAACGAGAAGATCCATCTAAGCGAGAAAGCATGCGTCTTGCTCGATCGTCAGATCAAGAAGTTAGACCTCAAAATCCGTGATCTCGTCAAGGACGGAATATTGTCAAATGACCCGCCCCTTCCGTCGCTATTCATCAATAAAATTCAATATGGCGGTCTTCCCCCAGCGTTCTTGCACGATACTACATCTGTCTCCGAAACAACCACAGCATACACCCCCCTGAATCCGACCTCTGGCAATGCCGCAACTCCCGTGTCCGCTACTCAGCGTATGAGCCAAACAACCTCCCGTGCTACAAGCATCAACCCGCTAGCTGGCCCAACCCCGACCCGTGGCTCCGCACCATCCACGCCTTCTGCAGCAGCTCTTCATCTTCAGCAGAGACAGCGGGAATCATCAGCCGGCGCAGTGGATAGCAAACGAAGACGCCTAAATGCATCTCTCGGTACACTCCCCGCTGCGCCTTCAAACCTGCGCCAGTCGTCGCTTGGTCCCGGAACACCGAAGGCCGGAACGCCCGCGACAAGCCGCGCTGGCAGCGCTGGCCCTCGTGCAGGAGGCGTCACCAAGAAGGCAGCCACAAAGAAAGTGGCACCGCATCAGCAAGTTAAGAAAATTAAAGCTGGCAGCAGCAATGCGAAACTCATCAAGCGGTCGTCAAGCGTTGGTATGAAGATCAAGAGTGGCCACAAAAAGTCGCCGTCTGCTGTTGGAGTTGGAGATGATGAAGATGATGACTCGATGCTCAGCAGTGCCGATGTCTCCGAGTCTGAAATCATCGTTGCTCCTCGTCGTCGCGCTGTAGGTGATATGGCTGACTCAGACGAGGAAATGGAGGAAGAGGAAGACGAAGGAGGTGAGGATACCAAGGTTTATTGCACTTGTCGCAGCGTCAGCCATGGAGATATGGTGGCGTGTGATAATGATAATTGCCCTTATGAGTGGTTCCACTGGAAATGTGTTGGATTGACCAGGGAGCCTCTGGGTACTTGGTACTGTGTTGAGTGTAGACAGACTCTTGGTAAATGATCCGTCTTTGCTGTAACTAAACTAGTCATCGAATAATGAATATACCCCACGTCTCTTATCTTTGATACCTAGGTATTCGAGCAAATCTTGTTTTAGGATTCTAGATATCCGGAATGAAAGCTGATAGTTAAGTATGATAGGTATGATCAAGTATATGCTTCTTAAGACTCAGATATCCCATTATGGCCAAGAAAACTCCACCGCTATGCAAATGTACAAATCGAATCTTTTCTTTTTTTGTTCTTGCTTCACCCGTCAAAACTGAAAAGCCTTTTCGATCCACGGATCAAAATATTCGCAGTTGTCCGGGTTCACAGCGCCACCAGGCTGGCAAAGTTTGAATACGGGACACTGTCCACAAGGAGCTTCGACCATGCCATTCTTCCCAAGGAAAGTAACCTTTTGCTGTGCCTCCGGTACGCGATCGGGGTCTGCTGCACGCGACCTTGCAACATCGTCGGGCCGCCGGCAGGATTTGTAGTTTTGATGGTCATTCACAGCAATGAGCCTGCCATCAAAGCACATCATGCGAAGAAGTTGGTCGATGCTGTCTTCGTCCAGATTGACGGGCGTGATGCCAATTTTGTTGACTGCGGCTGTGACCTCTTTCACCGTCGGGAAGTGTTGATAGGAGGACGGATAAGGAATATACCGCTTCTCTACGGCTGCCGCTGTCGTCGCTGTCTTTTCTGTTTTGACAACTTCGCCGCTGTTCAATTTTTGCCTTTTGCTGGCGCCACTGCTGCTGTCGGTCTGCTTGGTCGTTACTGCATGCCAAGTCTTCTTGCTGATTAAATCCTCGATGTAATCGGAAAGAACGCCAATGAACTCTGCGTCCAGAACACCGTCTGTAAACCATGCGCCTCCCGTAACGTCTTCGGCCGGAGTGAGCTCGGCGAGCATATACACCTTTTTGCCGGGGGTTTTGACATTGTGGATCGACTTGATATAGTTTTTCCCTTCAAGAGCCTTGAGAGCCTTGTCCAAGCTTGTCTTGTGCAGGTCGGTTCGCCTCCCTAGCTGACGAATCCAAATGCCAGTGCGTCCTGTGGAATGGATGACGTTGTATACGATTCTCTCATTTTCGTTGAGGCTCTGGATTCTGTAGCATGGGACGTATCGTTAGAATATATACAATGAAATGATCTCTTTGGCTAGTCCCGACGTACCTTTCAGCGTCCTCTGCAGCTATGACCTTCCACGCTATACGGTTATCGCTATCTTGATAAACCCGAAACAGATTCCTGTTGACCAGAGTCTGGGTGCACGCGAGGAGAATCTCTAGATTTTTGTTCGGGATCAATCCCAGATTCAGAATGTCATTCTGATAGAGCAACTGGCTGGCGGAGAACTTCTCGCGACATTGCGCGTAGATCTTGTTGGCGATTTCATCGTTTGATCCAGCCATGGCGGAGAGCGTCTTTTCCTTTCCTTTCTTCCCCTCTCTGTGAGTTGAGTTGATAACCTTCTCGATCACCGAAGAGTCTTGCAGTATATCATTTTCGAATGCACAGCCCCAGAAGGTAGAGGTGCAGATTGTGTTGTCAATATCTGGTAAATCAAATAAAAAAATATTTTTATTTTATCGTTAAAAAAACGCGGTGGGATGCGCCATGCCTTGTCAGCCTTAAAGCGGCCTAGCGCCGACAGAACTAGTGCCTCAGGCTCTCAGGCTCGTTCCCCACTCTGAGTGAGCTGCGGCGAAGCTCGAAATTTCCAGAAGCTCGGAGAGAACAAAGATATACAACAACAACTCCTCTTCTTCGTCCACTCTGCTCGCTACATACGTACAAATCTCAGCATCCCTTGTGTGATCTATCACCGCCATGGCTGACGCACTAAAATCAGAAGGCAACAAGGCCTTCTCTGCCAAAGACTACTCAACGGCTATGTGCGTATCCCCCCTCATCCCATTCCATAACTACCTGGGTATCATATGCCCATATGCTGACAACCCTGAAAGTGACAAATTCACGCAAGCTATTGCCATCGAGCCCCAGAATCACGTTCTGTATTCCAACCGATCGGCTGTCTACGCTGCGCTCTCAGAGTACCGGAAGGCTCTGGACGATGCCAATAAAGCAACTGAGATCAAGCCTGACTGGGCAAAGGGATGGAGCCGCAAGGGAGCCGCTGCTCGTGGCCTGGGAGATCTCCGTATGCCCAACCGTCTGCTTCGTTTACTTATGGACCAATGCTAATCTCTAGGTATAGTCGCGGCTCACGATGCATACGAGGAGGCGATAAAGTTGGAACCCGACAACAGCCAGTTCAAGGCTAGCTTCAACGCGGTCAAGCGGGCAATCGATGCTGAAGCCCAAGCTGACGGCTTCCAAGGAGACACGTCCGGACTTGGAGGCATATTTAATGACCCACAACTCATCCAGAAATTGGCCAGCAACCCCAAGACATCTGCCTTGCTCGCCGACCACGAATTCATGGCAAAACTGCAACGTTTGAGGGAGAATCCAAACAGCATTGGATCGGAGTTGGGCGATCCCAGGTTTCTGCAGGTTATGAGCGTCCTCCTCGGTATTGATATGCAATTTGGCGCACCACCAGGCGGCGCCAGCGGGCCACCGGGGGCCACTGAGGCTGAAGAGGACGTTCCCATGCCTGATGCCCGCCCTACCCCTGCGGCGTCCAAGAAAGAACCCGAGCCCGAGCCTGTACCGGAGGATGATGAGAGCATCGCTAAGAGGAAGGCACAGGAAGCTGGCGATGCTGAGAAAAAGATAGGAAATGACTACTACAAGAAAAAGCAATTTGCCGAGGCAATTGAACACTATCAAAAGGCGTGGGAGCTCAACAAAGACGTAACCTACTTGAACAATATCGGCGCTGCGAAGTTTGAGAGTGGAGACTATAAGGGAACTATCGAGATTTGCGAAGAGGCAGTCACAGAAGGCCGTGATCTACGAGCTGATTTCAAAATAATTGCAAAGTGAGTATATCACTTCTCCTTACACTTATATCCTTTTCTTTATATGCAGACTAGAACTGACAGTCAAAAGGTCTTTTGCTCGTATTGGAAGCGCATACGAGAAACTGGGCGACCTCTCTCAGGCAATTGAGTATTACAACCGATCTCTTACGGAGCACCGCACTGCCGATGTCCTTACGAAACTTCGCGCTGCCGAGAAGAACAAGGCTCTGGTTGAGAAAAACGCCTATATCAACCCCGAGGAAGCCGAGAAGGCTCGTGAACTGGGTCAGAAGAAATTCCAAGAGGCGGATTGGCCAGGTGCCGTGGACGCATTTAGCGAGATGACCAAGCGAGCTCCCGATGACCCGCGTGGCTTCTCGAACCGCGCTGCTGCTTTGATCAAGCTGATGGCATTCCCTCAGGCCGTTCAGGACTGCGACGAAGCTATTAAGCGTGACCCCAATTTCATCCGTGCTTATATCCGCAAAGCCCAGGCTCTTCTCGCTATGAAGGAGTATAACAAGGCTCTGGATTCCTTGACTGAAGCTTCAGAGCATGATAGCACGGGCAAGAACGCCAGGGAAATTGAGCAGCAACAAAACAAGATCTTGGAGACACAATTCAGTGCGCGTGCTGGCGAGACAGAGGAGCAGACAGCCGAGCGTATTCAGAAAGACCCAGAAGTATGTTTCCCTCCCATACAGTATGGAATATTGTCATGGCTAACAATCCTCCCAGATTATGTCTATCCTTCAAGATCCCGTCATGCAAAGCATCCTCCAGCAAGCGAAGAATGACCCCGCGGCTCTGCAGGAGCATATGAAGAATGCTCAAGTGCGAAGCCAGATCCAGAAACTAGTTGCAGCTGGTGTGATTCGCATGGGGCGGTAGAGAAGTGTAACATGTAGGTAAACCGGGAACTACGCATGATACAAGAACATGATGAGAAGTTTATGTGATTTATGAAATACTGATCAAATTCCATTCTTGAATTTCCCTTTGTTTCCTAGGATGTGAGGGTTTATCGATCATAGCGAAAAAATGTCAAACATATATATTTTGCTCTTGTATTTGATTATCGAATAATTCATAGGCAGTAGGTATTATTTATTGATGTTGATGATTTAAAGGAAGAGAAACGTAGAATGAACTGAGGTACCTATGTGACGAGTACCTAGGTACACCGCTCAGGTGAGTGACTTCACGAAAGATCCCACTCGGCGTAAGGTTCGTGATGTATATGCAGAGCTCCAGTTTTAGTAGTAAGTTGGCGTCCAAGCGTTGACATTAGACAAGTAGATACAAGATATGTAGTGGGCGCATTCAGTTAAGAGTTCGTATCAAATTACCTTTTGTGTCTCTGAAATTGACCTGTATATCCTTCGTAGTCGTCGTACTCGGTACAAAGTTAGTTTGAATGTCCATTTCTACGTGAACATATCGTGGTCCTGGTCCTGGATAGCTTGAGTAGACGCAGCTATTTGTATATATTCCGCCGTGAGACGGCCAAGCGAATAGAGCGGCAGATGGACCTGTCTGTCTGTCAAACGGTAAATGGCTCGTGATAGCTATTTCGTGGTGACACCGTGACAGTAGTGTGGTCCCTTGCATAATCAAAGAGATTCGTTCATGATCTCCGTGATACCTTCGGTACGTACGGGGTGTATTCCAGACCGATCTACTCCGTACTCTTAGCTCGATAGCTAGAATGGAGTAGGTTATTGGCCAGCAGGTCTGAAATTATAGATAATACTAGCCCGCGAAGGGTTTCACGTTTCATCCCTTTTCTCAGCACGTATGCAGTATGCAGTATGTGGTTAGTGTACCTTGTTCTTAGCGTGATCGCCCAAATCTACCGAGTCAGCCGCGGTGGAAGAAGCGTGTTATGTGTCGATACTAGATAGTAGATAGTAAGATCATAAGTACGGAGTAGTAGTAGTAGACTGTACGGAGTAGTCAAGCACTGAGATAGAAGAAGGAGGATCCTTCCCTGGAAACCTCCTCGTTGCGCCTTCCCCAAAGCGCACATGCTGATCCCGCTTTCCGCTTTCCTCTTGACCTTTCAACTTTCAAGCTTCGACCTCTTTTTTATCATCATCGCCTTCCAACATGCAAGTTCTATCTTAACTCCCAAGTTAAGTGACTAACCCTTGCGATCGTGTGTGATTGCAACGCTGTCCGTGCCATCTCTTGCATCACGAAAATTCACGCCGCTTCGCCGGGGACTACGGAGAAAATGGTTACGAGTCTAACGACACTAAGACTTTCAAATTAGTACGTACTACGTGCTACGCGGCGACGCAATTGGCTCGACGGGGACACGAGTCCCTATTAGTATTTGTCTTTCGCCTTGGTTTAATTAGTTCTGCGTGCCGAGCCGTCCGACAAAGTCATTGTTGATGCTTACGAAGGAAACGCCAATGTATGCTATGTATGTATGCCTTGCACTGTGAAGCAGTCACCAACGATTGCGAATTCGACCGCATGGAGGAAAAGGAAAGGAGACAGAAAACAACCAGCCTGGCTGGTGACACGACCGCCCTTGCAAGTTGTGGGTGTCAATTGTCATCCTAACTAAGCCCATGGAGCTAACTTAGTTAACTACTACTAGTAACCATGCTAACCAGCTTGGGATCAGCGCCGCCACTACGACGGTTATGTTAATATGTTTATGTGCTAAATTATCTGCTCCGACGTCTAACGGGCCTCGCTTGGATTTAATTTGGTGTACTTCCCCTGTTCCCCAAACCAATCAATCCGCCTTGCTGGCGAGCCGTTGCGGATCTCTCATTTGAACTGATTCGCCGTCTGATATCTATTACTATATCCATTATCTGCGTGAGGGGGGGCTTATTTGCGGGCATGGCACATGCTATGTCAAAGAAAAATGGCTGCAGGGAAGAGGGAAAAAAAAGGAGTACCTTGCCTCGAGCTTAAGTGGGTATACTAACGCTCTTCTTGACCGTACTACTCTCCTTTTCAGGATGGCTCGAACTGAACCCCGTGAGGTGCCCACTCAGCACTGAGCAGTGAGCAGTGAGCAATGAGCATTGAGCAGGCTACCTTAAACTATACCCACCGGAGCTCGATTAATGATATTTAATTTATTAACCAAGAGAACTCAGAAGCGTCATGCAAGCCCCATCTCGCTTTTCAGGCTAGGGCATAGACCCACCGCTGGCTGGATGGCTCTCGAAAACCTTGAGAAACTGGTCCGTTCTCAAAACAATTGCAGGCTATGTCTACGCTGCGTGGGGTGCGGCGTTAACTCATTTCCACTCCTTTGGAGACCGAGCTCGTTGCTTGCTTGACGTTTCACGGTTTCTCCTTAACCCAGCCTAGCTTGACTTCTCTCGACTCTCGCTGGCTCGGCCATTCTCACCATTCATTCATGTTGTTCTTTTTCAAACGTCTCTCAAGTTTATCCTTACCTAGCGTAGTGTTGTACAGCATGCTTTAAGCAGTGGCAAGCGTCGCAGAGAGTCCCAGTCCCGATCTGCGAGCTCGCTGTTCTTTTCCATTTGTTAATTAGGTAAGATCAAAACCGTCACCCATTGCATTGTTAACCATGATATAATCTTACGCTAATCGTTTGTGTATGTCCACCGCAGTTTGCTTTTCTTTCTTCTTTACCCGACGGAGGTCGAATATCGCTGGCCGTTTTCTTTCTAACCCCGTTCTATGGGGGATTTGAGAACCCTCCGTTCCCTGAACGTGACCATTTGATTGCAGGTTGAGTCTTGAGTCGAAAACCCAGGCTGGACCTGCGCAAACCACCCCATACGTATCGACCCGACCCTGGACGACATGTTATGATAATCATCCCTGAGAAGAAGAAGCAGCAACATCCACTGGCGAAGGAAGCTGCTGCACTATGGACACGGGGCCGTTCACTTCGCCGCCACCAGTGCCCTACCAAGCTCCCTCGAGGGCATCTTATCGTCGCCGGAGTAATTCCTCTTATGACCAACCATCATCTTCACCGCTTCAGTCGTTCTCTGCAGCCGAAGATGACCACGACCTCGGGCCCGACGACAACGTCGAGGACGATCCCTTTTCGCCCTTTGACCCTCGTCGTTTCACTCCAACACTTCACGCCAATCTCGTTTCTGAAATCCTGTCTTTGAGGAGGGAACTTGAGAGCAAAAGTAAGGAAATTGTCAAGTTAGAGACTAGTCTTGATGAATCACGGAAAGACAATGACATTCTACATGAGAATGTCACCAAATACACAAAAGAAAACCGCTCCCTCAAAAAACAGATGCAGTTACTTGAAGGGGGCAGTTTTTCAGCAATCAGTGAAATAGCCAAGGAGCGTGACGATGCTGTTGAAAACATTGGCGATGTTCGAAAACGGCTGGAACAGGCCCAGAAGAAACTCAAGTCTCAAGAGGAGGAAGTTGAGAGGACGCAGATGCTCTGGGATCGAGATCGACAAGCATGGGACACTGAAAAAAGGAACTGGGAGCGGAAGGTGCATGTAGTTGAAAATCGACTCAAAGTTGTCTTGAACGAAGTTGCAGCAGCGCAAGCTGCAGGTAACTTTCAGAAGATGCACGAAGGTGATGATGACGCTACGAAAGACAACACTACCATGGATAGTGCAAGTATTCGCTCTAGCAGTGCATTTGGCAGGCGCCGAGCTAGTACAACCAGTACTAGCACATATGACGGAGAACCTTTGAACAGTGGTCGACATTCCTCCATGAGCTTTGCCAATGCCAATGGCCCGAAAATAGACGGCCTCAATTTAGCGGACGAATTGGCATTTGATGAAGATGAGGAAGACGATTACATGAATCTCCTAGACGAGTCTACGGATGAGCGACGCACGTCAGTTGCGTCTCAATCGTCCTTCAATATGTCAATGAAAGCACGAAAGATACTAGGTTTGTCGATGGATGCATCTTCTATCAAGGGTGTAAAGGAACTTTTACATTTAGATGATCCAACTCCTACAGATGAGCCTGTTGAGGTCAAGCGACGAGTAGAGTATCGCGATGTAGGCGTCCAATTTACACCACCGCCGTCTCCTTCTTTGTCGCCCAGTGAGCCCCAGGTCATTGTCAAGGCACCAGAATATGATCCTGAAAGCATCAAGAATGTTCTTCAAATGGTGGATACTGCAGTTGAAACAACTGTCGTGGAAATGGTATCTGCGTCATGCCAAACTGACGAAATTCCCGTCCCTTCCGTCGCTGAACCCATAGAGACGAAAGTGTCCACTGAAGATCCTGTCAAGGCCTCCATGGTTTCGATGTCTACTCAGACCGAGGCAGAACCAGAGGAAGAGGAGGAAGATGAGGAATATAGCGAAATACATGAAGTTGCAACTGCAATTCAATACAGTCCTACTGTGCCATTGATAACAATAATCCCTCCAGGATCGGAACCTGCCTCACCGCGAAGCAGCGTTGTTTTGCCCCCGCACACAAAGAGCGTTTCATGCCAGACCGATTTCGCACCCTCCCACAACTTGCGATCTGTTGCTATGCAGACGGAGGAGATAAGGATCGATCAGCGACCAGTCAAACTTCCAGCGAGCCTCCTGCCATCCGCAATCATCGAACTTCCTGCAAACGAGACAGATCTAGACAATATTTCAATGCCTTTTATTTCGCCTCCCCCGCGTTCCCCCCATAGGCCGCTTTTGCATAAGCCGTCCGAATCAACATATAAGGAAAAGAGCACCAAACAGATGGATCTAATTCAGGCATATCCCGGGAACAATGATAACGGCCCGCTAGCAGAAGACGACAAATCCGATATCCGTCGACCGTTCAGATCAAGCAGCCTATTCGCAGGATTTGACTCTTTGAATGATGATGAATTCCCAGAGCCCTTGCCCGAATTACCCGATGTCTTTAGTGACGACGAGTTATACAGCCGTCCCATGGCTTCATACACATTACGATCCGGTAAGATGGTTAATCGCATGGGTCTTGGTAACAATCCACTCCGCGAAGAAGATGAGTTAGATATTGATCTGCCTTCGACTACGCACAATGGATCCAACTCTGGACGAAAATATACAGTCAACTCAAAGAACGCTCCTGGGTCTAAGCAACCTGATATACGGCGGTCGACTCTGATTTCCAATGGTGCTGCAGCGCATCAAAGGAATCGTCCACGAAGTCCGAGCGACCCCAGCATTGACAGTGCTTCTACTGGAACGGCGCGACCTCCGCCATTTCCTGTTCCGGTGCGGCTTAGCTCTAGAAATGTTCCAACTTCGGCTTATGGTGACAACAACCAGAGTCCAACGCCTTACAGTGACGGGAACAGTTACTCATCTCGACAGAGATCTAGACGTATCACGAGACAGCCTACATTGCGCAAAGCCCGATCTGCTGCAACCGTACCAAAAACCCAACAGGAACGGGCAAGCAGTCGATCGCCACCTCCCACGTCTACTGCTTCTGGAATGTCAAATTCTTCTTATACTCCTGATAGCCCTCAACTCCCACCTCCACTACCACCATTGCCAATGCCAACAACGGATGAAGCCGTGATATACCGCCCAAAACGAAGCGCACGAAGAATACCCTCGAGTCGGCCTGACTCAATTCGGTCTCAGGCCCAATCGCATACGATAGAGGAGTCTGTTCCGGAGTATGGGCAATCGACTAGCGTCGTTGATGCTATTGCACAAACTATGGTGGGGGAATGGATGTATAAGTACGTCCGTCGACGAAAGTCGTTTGGTATGTCGGATAATAAAGAAACGATGGAGGCTGGAAAGAGCACCGAAGAGGCATCGGCGGGCATTACAGGTACTGGAGTCCGGCACAAGAGATGGGTATGGCTGGCACTGTACGAGCGAGCTGTTATGTGGAGCAGCAAGCAGCCAACCAGCGGTCCTGCCCTTCTGGGTAAGAACGGGCGTAAACGTAAGTTTTTCTCCCCTTTGGTATGTTTTTTCAGAGGTCGACCGTGTGTCTAATTAATTACATCAGTCGTTATCCAATCTGTCCTTGATGTCAAAGACGATACACCTCTCCCGAAAGGGGCAGACCCTCAGACTCAATTCAACCGGTCAATCCTTATCCTTACTCCTCAACGTGCTTTGAAATTCACGGCAATGACGCTAGATCGCCATTATGTATGGCTAAGAGCTCTGGTTTTCCTGAGCCATTCCGGAATCAATGACCTAGCGTCATTCCCACCCCTTCCGCAGGAAGAACACCCAGCAACGCGGCCTCTGGCAGCCAGCCTGCGTCGTAATCCTATACGAGACTCGATAAGAGTAGCGAAGGGGAAACCACGGCCGCAGCCAAGTAAACGCTCTTTCACCGACCATTCAGTATTGGCTTCGGAATATACATCTGGCGGTGGACTCGATTTCGAGCCTATAATGGATGCAGCAGACCCACCAACTATTCCCAGATACTCGGGACATACACGGAAACGAAGCAATACTGCACCCAAGGTTCCTTTGACGGCCGCATTTCGCAGTTTCTCTAGTCATGCCACGCTGCCCTCTAACTATAGTGCAATCACCGCTGCGTCCTCTGATCTCTATGCGCCCTCTTCCTCGGGTGCACCGGGGTTGATCAGTGGGCGCAGCAGCGTTAGTCGCCGGACATCTGAAGCTAGTGGACCAACGTCGAGTATCGTGAATGGCAGCCTGTTTGACCCCGTAAGCACGATGCGTATGGAGGCGTTTATTGATCGCGTGGAGCTCCCTCGATATCGTACTAACCGTCGCACCCGGGCTGCTGCTCCCCGCAGGCGTGAGAATAATGTCCAATATAATGCAGGCCACGACCTCGAGTTCGCCAGATCGGAAGACGGCTGTGATATTCACTATCGGAATGATGAAATGTTCCATGGGTTTTAACAAAGCCACTGTCTTGCCATCATTTCAGTATGTTTTTGTACCATATTTCCCCCGACTATCTTTTTATCTTCCTTTCTTTATTTATTCTTATCTACTTCTATTTCCATTCCACATGGAACCGAGGAATGTCGCTGGTCAACACTGGCGCGATGTTTAGTTAGTCCTTCTATGATACCATTTGAATTGAACTAGATCTTTGAATCTACAGTCAAGCCCATCGATAACAAACTCAGTTATAACCCTATAATAAATAGGACTGACAGAATTAGATGTGCGAATCTTGACTATATAACGGGCATTTCATTTTGCAATTCTACCAGCTTGCTGTCATCTGCGCACCTCATCCTCATCTCTCTGTGAGCAGTCAATTGTATAGGTAGAGCACCGCAGCCACTGCTGCGCCTGTCATTCCAATTTGCCTTCCACGCCAAATTAGATAAGATCGAGAATCCATTTCACCCCGTCTGTCATTGAAACAATATCTCCAGACACAATCCCTGCGGAACAACTGGGGCTAGAGGCTGTGGCTCCCCGTGAGTATGACGTGAACAGTCTCTCCATAGCCAGACCCGGGTCAAGACGAAGAGAACATCAAACCAATAGAAGCCCATCGACGACATGTTTCAGGGGATGGCGACCCCGAAATAATTCTCCTTCTCATCTCGTCACTGTTGGGTATGATTTGGTGGCGCTCGACAGGACGATTGTCACCACAATAAGCAAATAATTGTCTGTGTGTACGTCTTCGAAAGTCAAAACTAATGTGATTTTTTCCTTCCTTCAATAGGCCACACTCAAGATTACTGCGAATCCGGCTCTCTCCCTGATGTTGGCTGGTACAGAAGCGCATATTTGATGGCATGTGACCCCTTCCAACTTATGTTTGGGAAACTATACACATATTACTTTGCAAATGCTGTCCTCTTCACGATCGTTTTGATCTTTGATATTGGATCTGCCATTTGTGGAGCGGCCCCTGACTCGACAACCTTCATCGTTGGACGGGCATTAGCTGGAATCGGCGCGGCTGGCATTCTTGCTGGATCTGTAAGTAGTACAATATTCATACGAATGCGAGGCTCTAAGTTGTATGAGCGCTGTTTTATCTTCCAACATGTCAATCGGTTGCTCTACTTGAAATGATTACAGCCGAAAGGAATGCTTAAACCCCAATATCTCCTTGGTGATGAGTTTTAGCAACAAGGCACCTGGGTAGTCATATACCACTTGATCCAAAGCAGTCAGTAGTTCTCATCCTGCTTCCAAAATACTCAACAATCTCTGATTGGATTCCAAGATTATTTATGTACTACTTATTCCCAGATATAAATGATCCTGAATTACTTAATGTCGAAGACATCAGCGCTACATTGTACCTAGGTATGATTATTCTTCCATCCTCGGCCACGAATCTCAGAAACAGACATCATCACATAGAGAATTTTGTCCAGAAGCTATATGTTGAAGCTTTGCAGTAATGTTAGAGCGTGATAAAGTTGATTCCCATATTTATATACCAATATCCCGAGATTGCCGTCTCAGGCGGCGTCCAGCTCGTGATAACGGCCTCATTAACAATCTGCTCGCCTGTCGCACTCGTCAGCCGTACCCCCATTGGTAAATCTATAGGCCCAGCATTAGCGGGCAACGTCCAGGCACCATATCGCTCCTGTGGATGACCCTCTGGGTAGTCGTCCTCTTGGATGAGAGCCAGCCAGTCCGATTGTCCGTCAGGACGTATCTCGAAGCCCACGATCGAGCCCAATCCGGCGGCATTGACAGCTGTAAGCTGGAAAAAGTACGGCCCAGCACTATCCCGGAGCCACAAGTATACATTACCTGTTTTGGGACATGGAACGCGCTTGTATTGCGTCGGGATCACCCCCTCAACGAGCACACCGGCCTGTGCTCGAGTCATAGCCACGTCGGACAGGTCCAGATGAATAGAACCGTTGGGAAGAGGGCAGCCGTATTTAAAGTCGGAGACTTCCTGACATTGGTCGACGCCAGGCCCGCCTATGTTTGATGTTTAGAACACTTCTGTAAGTTGGGAAGAGGAAGAATAACTGCAGATTTTTTACTTACAACACCATTTAGTATTTGCTGCACATGGGCAGCTATCTACAATCTCAAGAATAATTGGTGGTGCGTAGCCAGAATCGCTTGTGGCATAGAGGGATCCGTTAGGATAGGTGCGCACCAACTCAAAGCACTCGCCGCAGGAGAGGTAGTTGTCTTGCTCTTCGCTTGTATCCAAGGATGGGAGCATGGGCCAAAACTGTGTATAGTAGTTGCCATTTGGTGCCGCGAAGTTGCCTCTGAGTGTGAAATTGGCTGGATCTGCGCATAGATCGGGGTATATCGAGCAGAACTGTGCACAGTCATCGCCCAAGTCAATTCCAGAGACGCTGGCAGTCGTACACATTCCGTATAAGCCAAATCCGCAGGCACCAGCTGGGGTTTCGCCGAAATGGGTAGAACGCTATGTAGTCGAAGTTAAGAGGAGTTACCTCAGAAAGAAAACCTTGGAAAGAACTCTACTTACACTGTAGTGCCAGGGCATACTGCTATTCACAGTCGTAATATCTGGGTATATAGTCCCAGAACCACAATCCGCGTTATCGCATTCTAGAGTCGTGTAGGGCACCTGCGTATGACTCGCTAAGGCTGTGCCAGTCAAGAAGGTGGTTGAAGTGCGGTAAGGCGTCGTATTGGTAGTCGGTGGTATGGAAGTTGATGAAGGACCCGTTGAGCCGGTGGAACTAGCTGGCTATATTATTGTCAGCAATTGATTTTATGTAGTGCTTTAGAAAAGTCATGCTTACAGTGCCACTGAGACATTGAGCATAGTATGAATCCTGTGTCTGGCAGGACCATCCTGTAGGACAACATGTTGGTCCTGTAAACCCGGTTCCGCCACACTGTGAGCTGTTAAAGCCGTAAGGTAATGTCAGGGAGAAATATTAACATATTAGCCACAGCTGATTCACGTACTAAGACGAAGCACAGGCACTGGCTTGTTGCAAGGATGGTTGAGCGAGACAAACCAAGCCCACTATTCCAAAAAGAAAGTCTCTCCTGAACTGCATAATGTAGGAAATCTTTAATCCTGTACTCAAAAACTACCTGGGAATATAGTAGCAAAGCAACAGACAAGAGTCTCACCACCTGGCAGATTCGTGGGTTGTCTTATACCAAACTCAAAGCTTAAGTATAGTTTGAAAGAACTCCGCATATCATCTCCGTTATATCACTTGACATCCGGCATTTGGTATCAGTGATAGAGAGTAAATAGCTTATTATTTAGCCTGTTGCACGGCGATATCAACCGGGTGTGATGGAGTCTAGGATTATAGCGGAATATCGGAAGACTCTATTCCATACCTTAACCCCTCCCTTCAGCGTAAACAGCGCGAGATTGACATGTAAAATCTAGGTTGCAGTATTGTCGGCTTCTAATTCGAACTATTAGACTATTGGAGACGTTTCCTTCATAGCAAATAATAACGGATTTGCGGAATAGAGATGCATCCTCACTCTGGTCCAAGTCGTCGACAACATCCCATTAAAGATACAAGGGCGAATGAACAATAATTAAGAAAAGTCACAGGGAATTCAATACACTGTTTCATATCTGGATTAGGGATACATTTTTGTAAACAGTCTTCGTCTAAAGTAATGGGTTAGTTTTAAAATGTTACTACTTACCCAGGTATGATATGAAATGCAGCTGTGATCTGTGATGACCGGTTTCCTACCTGGATTTCCACATTTCACGCAGAATATTCAACCAAAAAGAGAACATCGTAATCGAAATAAGACAGTATAAATATTTTCATCCAAAAGCAGAATTGTGGCTGTTTTGAGAAGTACGAGCGATATTCCCGTAGAGAACTCAATTGCGCAGGAAGTAGAGCAGTCATAAGATGCGTGATATGCACAAGAAGGATGTTATGCGTGATAGCGTGGAGAATTATTGAGAACAATTATCACCAGAGGCTAAGTGGACACTCTGAAGTGAACAGGCATAGGCTATTTTCAATACTGTGTCAAACTTTGACAAGACTGTCAAAACTATAACTAGAAAATCAACTAGCATATGAATCATGCCGCTAGATTGAATGTAACGCATAGAGCTAAATAAGACTTCGACACACAGATCAGTAGATAGATCGACAATCAAGCTCGTATATAAGTCAGACTCTCTCACAAAAGCTCAGTATTACTACAACCTTAATAGGAGAGCATTCGTCCCAAGAAGCAGCCGCAAGAAGAGAAGAAGCCCATGCATAGGACCAGGTAGGTAGTCGGTGGCTGATATGTACATATCCATATCTCAATGGAGCTTCATGTTTGGCAAACGAATTGGCTCGGGACTGAAATCAATGACAATTCTAGAAATACAATTGTACGAATAACCAAAAGATTGAATTTATACAGAAGAGAGACATCGGATTAAATTAATTCTTCCAGGAAAGTTCCATGACAGTGGTCACATGACGGAGCACCATTCTTACATAAGCATCACGTGGGATAACAATGACTTACACGGAAGTTAACCCTCTCTGGCTTAGCGTAGTCGTACTCTAACTTTAAATTCTTATCAAAAGAGGGCGCTAGGCTCTATTTGGCAGGTATTAGAACAGCCAATCAAAACTGGCAACTAAAATCGCACGAATGTCTATCGCGGCATTTGCCATTGCTCACTGTTCGTCAGATCGGGGAACAGAATGAGTTAGCGTGAGCATACTTTACGTGAGATAGATACCACATGGCACAAACCATGTTTCGGTCCTATGATTTATATAGGGCTGGGGCCCTGGGGCCTGGGGGTAGTAATTCTTCCTTCCGTTCCGCAAAGTTCAAACCTTCTGTATGCCAACCTTGGAACACTCTTAAAAAAAGATACGAAAAAACTTGAATATATACACACGCAAAGAGAATGGCTCAGAAATTCACCATAACGGTGCTCCCGGCCACTGAGGATGACACTCTATCTCTCGCCGAGATAGAATCCAATGCCTTTGACGGTCCTTCCGCTTCTGCTCTCGCTCGCACCGCAGGTGCCAATGGAGGAGAAATCTCATCACCAGGCCTAGGCCGACTAATGTTTGGCGAGCCTACTCCTGAGAAAAACGCCCTACGCGCCCGGCAAATTGCAGACGCGATTACCTCGGAACCAGAGAGTCGCATATACAAAGCTGTTCTTCAAGAAGGAGAAGGCGGAGAAGAAAAAATAGTAGGCTTTGCACACTGGAAATTCTTCACCAATCCCTTCCCGGAACACGACACTTGGAAGGATTTACCATGGGAATTGGCGGCGAATCCGACCGCCTGTAATGAATTCTTCGGCGCATTGGAGCGCTTGCGCACGAAGCATATGGGTGGAAGAACCTTTGCCTGTACGTATCTACCTATACTTTCTCCCTAGATTTCTTTCCGTATATTGAATAGACGTGGGGAAAATATAGTACTGCGCGTGCTGGCAATCCACCCAGATTACCAAGGTAAGGGTGTCGGCAGCAAAATGCTCGAGCGAGGACTGGACGAGGCTTCCACTGTAGGTTTGAAGGAGGCCTTCCTTGAAGCCTCGGAGGCTGGGCATCCGTTGTACCTCAAGTTCGGTTGGCGTGATGTTGAAGTATTTGATGTTGATTTGGCGCGATATGGTGGGAAGGGAATTACGAGGACTGTTGCTATGAAAAGGGGTTAATTCATGTCTTTTCCTAACAAAATAGAAGGAAGAGAAGATTGAAAAGTTGCGGATCGTCATCTGTGGATTAAACTGTATGTAGTGTACAAAAAAAAAACGTTTTTTGAAATGTAGATATCTATCTGTCTATTTCGAGTATTGCGTTCACTGACTGGCTGATAGCACAGTACAGCGATATACTTGGGCACAAGATTACGCCCATTTACCCAAAAGTGCCATAATACCTGCTCCCAAAATCGTGCAAATGACCATGAAAGCCAGGCGACGTCTGTCATTAGTCCTGCATGGGTCAAACAAGAAATCCCTAGCCAGTAACTCCACCAAAGCCGTATAAGTCAAAATTCCAGCAGAGATAGAGTCCAGAATGCCAGAGATAATATTAGCCGTGTTTGAGTTCGGGTTGTACGTTGTGCGCAGACCAATACCGATGGCGATAGAGATGGGAGTTGTGAGTCCATACACAGCACCGAATATGTAGGGTAACCAGCTACCTTTTCGGAACGGAATGGCAGACATCCGTGCGCCAATACCGAGACCCTCGAAGCTTTGGTGGAATACCAGGACGGGGTAAAGAGTTGAGAATTCCGAGCCCGCGACTCCCAGGTTTAGTCCGATGATTATAGAATGGACCATTACACCAAACTCGAGGATGATGAAGGCTGCTATTTGCTGCCGGAAGGAGCGTTCAGCGCTCTCGGAGTCGGCTTCGCTGTCGTATGTGTCCCAGTTCTTGAGCGCGTTCTCGTTGTTGGGACCCGCCGTGGTGGCAGCGGCATCATTGTTGGTTTTGCTGTTGCTGCCGTCTGCACCGGGAAGCATGGAATCGTCATGTTGATGGACGAACGCCGCCCTTCCAGATGTGTTGGCGAAGCTGTTACCGACACCATACTTGGATTCAACATAGAGCTCAGCAGCAAAGTCGAGCAGAAAGATGCCGACAACAGATGTCAGGGCAATAGCTGGGGGCCATGAGTACTGGGCCCAGTTACCAGTCAATCCAACACAGGAAGCAGGGCCGATTTCGCTATATGCTGGATCGAGCAGGTGCACAAAGGCCGTTGCTAGAATGACACCAGTACCGAAGTAGCGTGCAAAGAGATAGACATGCACGGGGATCTTCAGGCTAGGTATCCCACGGGCGATGTAAGGGAACAGAGTCGCTGCCGTGGAGCAGATGAGGATTACGAAGACAGATGAGATGCGCGCTCCTAGATGTCCGTTATAATCATTCCCATCGCCGGTCATGTAGCAGACAACCTCGGCCATGCTGGCCGTGTCGAGGTTGACATTGGTCGGGTCGAAGCTTGAAGATGCCATGTTCTTGATTTCCGAATGGAGCCCGTGAAGAGGGAAAAGAGGAATAGAAAGGAAAGGACGATGACGGAATTTTCCTGCAGGACGAGAGTCCACTCTTTATATCTGTTGGCGTCTTTGTCGAGGGCCGGAGTTTTCACCATGTGGTTGGCGTACGTGGGTGAGGACCTTGTGAACAAACCCTACCTAGGTACATGAACTAGCCCTAAGTCACATACCTTGGAAATTGGAGCCGCCGCGCCTCGAAGGGTACTCGTACAAGCGATTACTTGGGATGAATTAGCATTTTCCCTTCTCACCTTATATGCAGGTAATCGGAAATCCGCCCACAATAATAAGCTGCCTTCGGGGCGAGACGCAGGACCTTTGAGACGGAAGTTGAACTATGGACGCATAACGCATGTACGCGAAGGAAAAATTAAGAAAAGGAAAACCTTTTCAATGTAACCATACGCCACTGCATCGAGTACTACTACTACTCGCTGCAAGTATGATGCGATGCGTGATTGGGTGACGTCTTGCTCGCAAGGTCCTCTCTGCGTATCCGTCCGTGGTGGGAGTCACTCTTAGCGTGGTTGGCTTGACATCGAGTACGCAGTATTTTGTGCAGGAAATTTCTTTTTCCTTTTCTTTATCTGTTCAGTACGTAATTGCTACTCTCTGCGAGGACCCTACAGACAGTGATGGTGGACCGGCTCACTTGTGAAGACGAGTTAATGCATCCATTATGGACTCGTAATATATACAACCTCCTGGATTAACAGGACAGCCTCATCTGCATTATTATTCAGCAAGCATTCCAGAAGAAGCAGTCGCAAAGTATGTTATTTCCGGTAATTTGATTGATATGATATATTCTTCGCCTCCATCGTGAAATGAAGATAACATCATAACTTGGCCGCATCCTTGACCTCACCGACCTTCAACTTGGGCGAATACTTTTTCAAGACGGATTCGTTATGGTACTATAATAAATTAGCCCATTTCTTCTTCACAAGTAAGTGCAACAGAAGAAGACAAACCTTCCAGAACTGCTTCGTCGCATCCTTACCCGCAACTCGCTTGAGGATCTTACTGCCGCCGGGATGCTCGTCGATGAACTTGGTGACGTCAAACACGCTATTTTCAATAATGATATAGAGGCCTTTGTCAGCGGTGTTGTGCGCTGCCACATCGGCCGGGGTGAATTGTTTGGCCATTTCTAGGGGAGGTTTTATGGCTGCGGTTATGTATATGAGTTACTTAGGTCTCTGTAAGCTGTAGATAGACGTCGAAATATACATACTCCCGGTTTTCCTCTTGAAATGAAGTTGAGAATTGGAATTGCCACAGTAAGTACTAGTAACTATGTGCAATATATGTAGATGTTAATTCAGGCAGAACGTCGGAGGTTGTCTGATCATAAGTTAAAGCCGAGGTTCGGCAATGACTCCGCGTCTTACTACAGTAAAATCTACATACGACGAATTATTTCCAACTGCAATATTCGTTATAAACCTAATTCGCTATAATAGTTAGTGGCTTGGCGTATATAGATAGGTTACTATCTATACTTAATATAGTTAGGCTATCCTTACTATTGTCACGGCGCCAATACGTATACGCTACGAGGCAAGCAGGCCGGAGTAGGATCGTGTGCATGTAAACGAGAATATTC